>JAVKPL010016274.1:0-139373 GCA_032173675.1 Gastrolobium villosum | reverse complement strand
GGCTTTTCTGGTCTGTGCGTACTACAAAATGTCTTCCCATCAAATAATGCTTCCACTTTTGTATGGCAAAAACAATTGCCATCAACTCTTTCTCGTAAATGGACTTACTTTGGGCCCGCAAGGAGAAACCTTGGCTGATATATGCTAGAGGCCGGTTCTCTTGCATGAGCACAGCACCTATTCCCTTTCCTGACGCGTCTGTTACCACAGTGAAAAGTTTACTAAAATTGGGCAATGCCAACACGGGAACAGAAACCATACACTCTTTTAACCGATTAAATGCCTCTTCAGCTTCCCTATTCCATTTGAAAGCATCTTTTTTCAGCAAATTAGTCAATGGTTTGGCAATTTTTCCGTAGTCCTTGACAAACCGCCTATAATATCCCGTTAACCCCAAGAAACCTCTTAGTCCCTTGATTGTTCGCGGAACAGGCCACTCCACCATAGCCCTCAGCTTATTCGGATCAGCACCAATTCCATGCTTAGAGATAATATGACCCAAATATTCCACGTGATCAACACCAAAACTGCACTTCTTCCGATTTACCACCAGCTGATGTTGTCGGAGGACTTCCAAAACCTTCCTTAACTGCTCTTCATGCTCTTTTTTTCCTTTGCTATAAATCAGGATATCATCCAGGAAAACCAGTACAAATTTCCTTAGAAAGGGCCTTAAAATTTCGTTCATCAAGGCTTGAAAAGTTGAGGGGCGTTGGTTAATCCGAAGGGCATTACGAGATATTCGTAATGTCCTTCATGCGTCCTAAAAGCAGTCTTGGGGATGTCTTCGGGTTTCATCCGGATTTGGTGATACCCAGACTTCAAATCCAATTTAGAGAACACCTCCGAACCCCCCAATTCGTCTAGAAGCTCCTCCACGACCGGTATAGGAAATTTATCTGGTATGGTGAGCTTATTGACCGCCCTATAGTCCACACACACCCGCCAACTACCGTCTTTCTTTTTTACCAGTATTACTGGGCTAGAGTAAGGGCTGGTACTGTGCCTTATCCACCCGTTTCCCATCAATTCAGAAATTAATTTTTCGATTTCTGTCTTTTGGTAATAGGGATATCGATAAGGGCGAAGATTAGGTACCTGGGAGCCTGGTTTTAGGATGATGGAATGATCACACGCCCGTTCAGGAGGCAAGGCTCGAGCTTCTTGAAATAAGTCTTCGTACTCCAGCAGCAAGGACCGTAAACCATCCCACACTAGATCCGCTTTTCCCTCTGTACTCGTCGAGGAACTAATGAAAAAGCCCTGTCCCTGCTCCTGAAGAGCCTTAAAGATGGACTTACAAGAGACCTCTGCCCGAGACAGGGCTGGATCTCCCTTAATCACCACCTCAGTATCACCCTGGAAAAACCGCAAGGTCATTTCCTTGAAATTGGCTTTAATCTCCCCCAAACGAGTAAGCCACTCCAACCCCAAGACCACGTCAGCCCCACCCAGCTCAAACAAGTAGAGATCTTGCTTGATCTGAGCACCCTGGAGCTTGAGCTCTACATCCTTGCACACTCCTTGGCAAAGAACCTTGTGGCCGTCCCCCACCGTGACGTGGTAACCAGCGGTGTCAGTCACCAACAAGCCCAAACGTTCCACGATTCCGGATCTCACAAAATTGATAGAGGCACCGCAATCCACCATAACTTCCACTCGTTGACCCGAAACCTCCCCCCAAGCCTTAAGAGTTTGGTTCGAAGTGAGCCCTAGCAGACTATTCAGCGAAATTTGTGGCTCCTCCACCCGTCTCTGACCCTCCGGCTTCTCCTTCGGTGGTTCCTCAACACCGTTTCCTTCTTCTTCCCCCGTTTCGTCCTCATCGATCAGCAAACAGTGTAGTTGCCGGATCTGGCATCGATGGCTTGGGTTCCACCGTTCGTTGCACTTGAAACACAGCCCTCTTTCCTGCCGATCCCGTAACTCCGCCTGCGAGAGGCGTCGCCCTTGACCGGAGAGAGTCTCCGGCGTTGGATTCGCCGCCGTCGAGGAAGAAGTCTTCGACGAGGAACCCTCCTTGGGATTTTCGTTCGATACAGCCCTACTGTTTGTAGAAGAGGGGATAGGGTTGCTGGGGCTGTTTAAAGAAATTCGGGTTGGGCCGCTGGTAAAGGGCTGGCCCATTTGCGCGGAACCCCATCCTTTGTTTTCGCTTGGGCCAGCATTGGTGCGTGGGCCCACGGTCCGATTCCCTCCATGCGTCCAGCTCCTGTTCATTGGTCCCCAACCTTTGTCTCTCCAAGCCGCGTTACGTTTTTCAATTTTCAAAGAAAACTTCATGGTCTCCGCTAAGCTTATATGGGGAAACATCAGAAGCTCTTCCCTGATACTTACACGCAACCCGTTCAACCACGCCCCTTTTAACAGATCTTCATCTTCAAATCTCAGAGCACCCACCATTTTCTCAAACTCCGCCCGAAAATCAGCCATGTTGCCGTTCTGTTTCAGGGTATACAAAGCCCCATAGGGGTTGTCCAACGCTTCTGGTTGGAATCGGCTGAGCAACTCTCGCCGGAACGTCCCCCAACTTGCGTTTGGTTGGCCAACCTCCCACCACCGACACCAATGGAGAGCCTCTCCCTCCAAGCACACCATCACCGCAGCTAGCTTCTCTCCTTCGTTTACTCCGTTAACCGCGAAGTACCTCTCCACTTTACACAGCCAACCAGAAGCATCCTCGCCAGAAAAAATGGGTACCTCCAGACGTCGGGTTAAAGGTGCGTTCACATGAACTCGCCGTTGGTCTCGTTCCCCTCTTGTTTCGACTTCCTCGTCATCCGTTCCGTTCTCACCGTTCCTTGAACGGCTTCGCCTGCGTCTGGAAAGTTCGTCCAGCCTCCTGATTATTTCAGCCATACCCTTCTCCTGGGTACCCAGCCTCTGAAGGATTTCCCCATCGCGAGCCTCACTTGCGTCCAACCGTAAACATACCTCCTCTTGCCTAGCACACCCCCTGCGCAGCCCTTCTTCGATTACGTCGATGCGGTGGTCCATGTGTCTGGTCCTGACCATTCCACAGAGCTCCTAGATCGGAGCTCTGATACCAAATTGATACAGACCTCAAAAGATTACTAGAAACAAACTTAAACCCAGTAATATGACTGAATTAAACTCTTGCATATATTTCTCCACATAGTGTTTATACAAGAAAATAAAAGAGATACTGAATCTCAACAGAAAGCAAGAAACAAATGAAAAGATATTTGTGGAACAAATGTGAGAGGTTCCACTCTCTCCCAATCCTGAAGGATCCAGTTGGTTACTAATTTTCCGATGCCTTCCTATTCCTCACCTCCCTCTTTTAAGCAAGAAACGTAACCAACTTCACGCTTCCCACTCCATTCGGTTAGAGGGCATTTTGGTCTCTATTCTCAGCACTTGTTACTCATACTCCTCCTTCCAACTTTGAACCAGCAACCACATCTCCCAGCTTTGGGCCATCAGCAGCAATTATTCCCCTTGGGCCATCAACATTAGTGTCAATTGGGCTTACTATTGAGGCCCAATTCTTCCTATTCTTGTCTCTACGATAAACCTGTTGTTGGGTCACTAGGGGTGTATCAGATTCCAATTCACAAAAATTCCCTATCATGAGTTACAAAACTGGAAATCCCTTGAAAACATGGAGTCTTGAATATTATAGAAATTTTGGACAGGAGAGTTATTTAAAGAAGAAAAATGATGTTGTGAGAAAGCATCTGTCAACAACAATTTTCACCAATTTTCAGAAATAAGTGTTGAAATAGCTGTGTAAATTTATTATTTATTACCTGGTGCATGTTGTGGGTGGCATACATTATCACCTGATTTTGTTATACTTCTATAGGTCTCTTTGATTCTCAGAGGTGCAAACGACTATATGCTTGATGAGATGGATAGAGCTCTGCATGATGCATTATCAATTGTCAAGAGAACTCTTGAATCAAATATGGTAGCTTGCATTCTTTAGCTCTTAATTTTACCTTGGTTGAAGTTAATTATGTTTCTTTAAATTTCAATATTTGAAATGATGTCTTTTTGTTTTGTTTGAGTTGTTATAATATAATTTCTCTTATTTATTCTTTTATGGTTGACTTTTTCCACCTTTAAATGATCTTGGACTCTTGCATGCTTGTTTAGCTGATCATTTAATAAAATAGGCCTATCTTTGAGGTATTTACTATCTTATGAATATAATATTGTAACTGATGGTGATGGGAAATATATTGTCTCACTTAAATGGACAAAATAAAATATCAAGACGAATATATTAAACCGAATGATTCTGTGTATGCTCTTTTTTGTTGTCGTTATCTGAATCATGTTGAAGAAGGAGATCCTTGGAGTAGTGGTAATGTTGCTCCTTGTCATCGGAAGGTCATGGATTCGAGTTTGGGATATAGCCTTTTTGCCAAAATGCACAAGAAGTCTGCGTACAATCAACCTCACCCCTACCCTCGAAATTCAGAGAGCCTTGTGCATTGCGGTTTACCCTATATTTGAGTCATCTTAAATGGTGGCATTGGAGTTTGATAGGAGGCCACCTTACATAGTACGTCTAGAGAATTAGGATTTAATTGGCTAGGGTACTTGTATCTGAAATGGATCAAGGGTTGAAAATTGGTAGATTGGAGTTCATGCTGGGTCTTTATATTTCGATACTTACTAGTAAAAATATTTGTCCTGTTCTGGTATTATGCATAGTACCTGCAAACAATAACTATAGGTTTGATGTGATTAGGGGATGTGCATCGGAGATTGATTTTGGGTTTTGAAATTTGGGGAAGTTGAGTTGTCTAGCTAAGGAAGACCTGACTGGAATTAGTCCTGCAGAAACTATTTGAGTTAATGTTGAAGAAGAAAGAAAACCTAGGTTCATACCCAGGGTTGCTTGTCATCACACTGCTGCATTGCACGATGGGGCAGTACCCTCTCTTTGATGATCAAATATTTTCCGCTTACTATTAACTACTTTTTCTTTGGCAGATGCATACATTAAACTTTTACTTAAATGAAACTAGTAGTGAAAACTTGGGGATGATCAAGTTGTCCAAAACTATTGGTCCATGTTATAAAATATCCAACCACGTTTTATTTTCCTTTTACCAAATCAAATACCCACTTGTAAATATATATAAAAGTCCATGAAATTAAAACTCATTCATGTGTTATCAAAAAAAAAAAAAAAAATCATTCATGTATTTATGTAGTCAAATACCTGATTTTGTGATTCAAAATGGTGCGTTATTAAAATAACTGAAAGGTTATATTTCTTCATGCCAGTGCAATATGCTAGATGAGGCCTCTGTTGGTGGGTATTCAGATGCGATGAAATGGAAACTTGGGTCTGTAGGGAAAATTCTAGCAATGGTTAATGTGGGATTTTGAAAGAAGAAATTTTAATGTTGTTAGGTGAGGAAGTTAGTTCTTGGCAGTTGATAAACTAAAAAAAAGGGCCGACCCAGTTCAAATACCCACTTCGTGAGTGTCTGGGGAAGGGAATACTCTAGACAGTCTTTCCCCTGCTTTTTGCTGAGAGACTGATTCGAACCCGCGACCTGACACACCACGGCAGTTGATAAACTAAAGGAGCAAAAATTACAAAGAAGTATGATAACCTAGGACTCACTCCTAGGCTATTGTAGGCATCATATGTGGGGTTGATTGCATCAGATAACCTAGAAGAAAGCAATTTTCTTGTAAACTGATGATTCTGATTTTTTATTGAAAGAAGTCTTGTGTTTGTTAAAATAAACTTCCCATCTCTTTTACTACAATTGTGTTGGGACTTTGGAATAAAATCCTATTGTTATATTCTATTCTATCAAGGTGTAGCTCTTGAACTGGAGCATGAAAACTCTATGATAGGAGTGTGACAAACCAATGAATGAGAATTAGAATTAGCTCTAGTATGCACGCTCAATCACCAATCTATACCCATTTAGTCACATTTTTGTTTCTGTAGCATATGGCACTGCTATTGTTGTATTGTAAGCTACATCTAGAGTGTGCTACCGCAAGGTCAATTAATTAATTTGGATACTAACTTATCACAACTTATGTACAATACACTTTATGTAACACAGGATTCTAAATGTCAAGAGTCAATCTATTCTTAATTAATTTTTATAAAGGGTCTTCTTTGTTATGGGCTTTTGGCCAGACATGTTTCCTGACCAGAAAACATGCAACGAGATCAGACAAGGAGTTTTCAATGAGGTTTGTGTCTTTGTGATTTAATCGTGGAAGTGTTGGGATATATTTTTATATCAGCAGTTAGGTTGTATAGTGTAATCTTAGCAACAGTGAGGATTTGTGTGTATTGGGATGTTAGATTAGGATTTTGATTGTTAAGCGGCTACTCCTTGTAACCTTCATTGTTTATAATGAATTTTCTGTGTTTCGCCTGTAAACGTAGGTCTACAGTTCATGGATACTCCTTTTTTACTCTAATTATCTATTTCATCTGTTTTTTTACACTTGATTTTCAATTTATTAAATTCAGGTGGTAGCTGGTGGAGGGGCTGTTGAAGCAGCATTATCAGTATATCTGGAGTATCTTGCCACAACTTTAGGATCCCGGGAGCAGTTGGCTATAGCAGAGTTTGCCGAGTCTCTGTTAATCATTCCAAAGGTTGGTTGGAGTCTAGCTAAGTTAATGGCTTAAGGTTTTAGGTTTTCTGCTTATTTTGCATGTAACTAGGGTAAGCTGGTAAGGCCTAGTTGAACAAATGGTGTAAAGTTTGATCTTTGCCTCCAGTACAATAATTAAATTTCTAATCCTTCTCCCCTATAGTTCCTTTTAATTTTTCCTTTACCTCAATTTTTTAGAAGTTTTTCTTTTTTTCCTCTCTAATATTTTCTCTTATTTATTTAATTTTTTCTTTATTTTTATCTTTCCTTTTTTACTCTCTTATTTATCTTTATTTGCTCTTTATATTTATTTTATTTTGTATATTTTTTCTTTTGTAATTTTCAATTTCTATTTATTTTATTTCTAGTGTTACTTTTTTTTTGTTTATTATTTTTTTCTTTTCTTGCTTCAATTTTTCCTTCCTTATTATTTGTGTTCATCTATTGCCGACCCCAACTAGTTTGGGATAATGTTGATGTTGTTTTGTGTAGTTATTGCACAAGATAGTTGATTCTGTAATTTTGTTGACATTTTTAGTAATGGGCCTTCATGTGGGTTAAAGTGTTATAATGACCCATTATTTGACTTCAGCTGCTTCATCTTTTGCGTCAAGTGGCCCTTTAATAGACAAGTTCTTGCTTCCTGCAATTTTAACACTAGAAAAGTACATATTGGTGACACTTATCTGGTGCAGGTACTTTCTGTCAATGCTGCTAAGGATGCCACTGAGTTGGTTGCAAAATTACGGGCCTACCACCATTCAGCACAAACTAAAGCGGACAAGAAACATTTATCAAGGTATTTGCATACTAGTAAACAAGAGCTGTATAATTTCCTTAACTTTGTTATTGTATTCTTATGAGCTTTATGGAAGTATGTTGATTTTATATTTGTTGTCATGTCATTATATTTTTCAGCATTCGTGATATTTTCTTCCAAGCCTGAGTAGGGATGGTAATTTGGGTTGGTATCTCAGATAAAAGACATCTTGTTATCTATTGATATTGGGTAGGATATAGAAATAGGAAATGTACTTTTCTGATGAATAAAGATTTTACTTTATAATATCTGGTATTCGTTTGATGTCTAACATCCACCCATACGTTGCATATATAGACAATAATTCACAAGTTTGTGCATGTGCTATAAAGCTAATAAAAATATGCAATATCATGTTCCGTTTTGTTTTTCCTTTTTCTTTTTCTTTTTGTTTGTGCTTTTTTTTTTGTTTTTTGTTTCTTTTTTTGGAGTTTCATGTGTAAAGAGCTATCTGAGATATGGTAGGACACGAATATTGGTTATAGGTTTTGGACGGGTAAAACAAGTTTGTGCCCTGCCCATTACCATCTCTGGGGTTTGATTAGAGATTTAATTATAATTCCACTATGGAAATGAATCAATAGAAATCTGAGAAAAGTGATGATCGAAGAGGATAGATATGAAGTGATGCTGGATGACCTTTTTTTATTTGTGTGAGCACACAAGTGTTGTTCTAGGTCTAGCATGGACTTCATTTTTTATTCCATTAAAATAACTGTATTTGGTTTGTCTCCTTTTTTTTTTTTTCCCCAGCATGGGTTTGGACCTTTCGGAAGGAAAAATTAGAAACAACTTGGAAGCTGGAGTTATTGAGCCTGCAATGAGCAAAGTCAAAATTATTCAGGTACGTATTTAGTTACATACCATCAGTAGTTGATTTCAAGAAAGAGCATCTTATACAGCTGTCTGAGCATAATTGTTTTCGTTGCTGTTTATCAGTTTGCGACTGAAGCGGCTATTACTATTCTTCGCATTGATGACATGATTAGGCTTGTCAAAGATGAAAGTCAAAATGAAGAGTAGTGTGTGTAATCGATTTTTGAAGGCATTTTACTTCCAGTCTTTAAAAAGGGAGGGCTTTTACTGCCTGTACTGGTGTGCATCTGAAGAGGGCGTCTACATTTTATCTTCAATGCCTTTGATGGTCTTTGCGGGGAAATGATTTAATTTTCTTTTTGAAATTAAGTCTTAGCATTTTATATTTATAGAAATTCGCTGCTAATATTTGCGCAGGGCCACAAGAACATTTTGCTGTTGGCTACAGTTGAAAAGTGGCATTGTGTGCCATGCTGCATTTGTACATGTTCTAGTGTTTGTTTTGTGGAATTTTGATGTTTCTTTGGTAGTTATTTGTTTTTAATGTGAGAACTAAATACGTGGGTTTATTATGCTAAATTTTTGAGAGAAACCAGATAACCTTTTAATTTTTAATATGTTATATGCTGACTATAATTTATCGTTGGTGGTGAAAATGAGTTTATTAGTGTGAAAATGTTGCTTGGCAATGTTACACATAGTAGCGGAGTAAAAGTGGTACGTGAAATAAAGCAGGAGTCCGAACTTGAATTTTATGAAATCAATTATGGATGGATTGAAATTAAAAAAGGATTTGCCTCAGATAGGTTTTATGTGCAATTTTATGAAAATATTGTGAAAATATTGCAACATTCATAACTGTATAGCGGCTTTCTATGCAAGTTTCATCAATTAATGAAGAGTTCAACGACGTGTTATTTTGATGAATTGTGTTGTACGTCTAAGAATAAAATTTGTTATGAAATTTATTTGTCTAAACTTAAAATTTGTCCTCAAAGAGAACATTTTGAAAAAGTTATTAGATGTATACTAAAAATAAAATTAAACATCTACCAAAATTGGGATATTATATATCAAATATGGATTATCAAATTTTACTCAATTAGACATTTAACCTATATTAGATAGAAAGAAAAAAAGGATGAAAATGAAAAAATATATTTTTGAAAAATTCTCGTGAAAAGTATGAAGAAAACTCAAGAATGAAAAAAAATTACAATTTTTTCTCCTTCAGTTTTGTCGTCATTTCAAATTCCAAAATTCTTCTCTTTTCAAATTTTTTTACTTTCATACAAACAAAAGGTTAAGGATTTATCTAAGCGAAGCTCCCGAAACCGACGATAAAATAGTAACCGTTTATGCTTTATCATATTTTGATGCAATAAACTTCTACCTATAATGAAAAAGTTAAAGGCTGTGTATGTAAATATCCGCAACGAAAAAGGGTTCATATTCCCCCATTCCAAAAAAGCCACTATTCACACCTGGGAAGGTATATAATCATGAACGCTATAAATAGCAAAAAGGAAAAAAGGGGCACACAATTTGAATTGTGACTTGAACACTAAGAAAGCGGATACTAAAGCCACGCCCGCATGACGTGACAGGGAATCACTCAATTTTCATTTTTTTGTTGACGATCATCTGGCTTTCCAGCTTAAAATTCTCAAAGCTGAAAAGGAAGATTAATTATAACTTAATGAATTAAAATGATAAGTGTTCTAATTAGGGGTGTAAATGGGATAGGCCGGCCTACATGGGTCTACGGCTTAGTCAATATTAGGCTAAATTTGACCTATTACAAATAGTTAAATAGAATATGTGTAACGGTAATAAAATATAATATAATGGTAATGCAATATAATATAACGGTAATGTAACGGTAATAAAATATAATGGTAATGTAACGGTAATGGAATATAATGGTAATCAGTATATCTCAATAAATGAATATAATGCTATCAGTACTAATTATTGAGATATACTGATTACCATTATATTCCATTACCGTTACATTACCGTTATATTTTATTACCGTTATCAGTACTAATTATTGAGATATATTGATTACCATTATATTCCATTACCGTTACATTACCTTTATATTATACCGTTACATTACCGTTATATTATATTTCATTACCGTTATATTATCTTCCATTAACGTTACATTACCGTTATATTATATTTCATTACCGTTACATTACCGTTATATTATATTTTATTACCGTTATAATATGATAATTGGAGCTTGCAATTGGAGCTGTATTATATTCATGGAGTTTGCAATTGGAGCTTTATAACACCACCCCTAAATATATTTAAGGATAACTAGCATAAAAGATTTTAGAGTATATTTTTTCTACTTCTTTCAATTCATCGTGTCTTGTGGAAGGCGCACAAACCCACAACAAAGCCGTTTCTAGATGCCGTCAGCAATTGCGGCACGGAAACTGCTTATCTTGGGCACCAAGGCTCATGCCCAAACTACATTATAAATATTCAACTTCATGCATTGCTAATCACGTATTGATGTTTAGGAGGTACTAGTGTACAAAAACAAAAAAACAATAGCTCCGTTACATTAATCATCTGATTTTAGAGGAAAAAAATGCAGCCAAATGAGATTTTCGTTAGTAAGGGGCTAATGAACATAATTGAAGGGTGTGAAGAATACCAATTCGTTAAGAAAGGTTTCTTAAAGGGTATGGGACTTATGGGGCATGCCACAAATGTCATGGCCCTTCATAAGAACAATGTTTCCTTTAGTTTACCAAGGCAAGCTCGTTTGGATTCATTTAAAATTTTCTCTAAGGCAGTGGCAATTAAATGTGGAGGTGATGCTAATGTGAGGTATGCTTGGTATGGTGGCTCATTGGATGAACTCACAGAGTTTGTATCCGTTGGATTCAGCAGTTGCAAAAAAAATAATGATGATGATGATGAGTCTTATGGTGATGGGTTTTCCTTATTTTCTGCCAATTTTTCCATTGATAGGTAAGTGGCTATATCTATATGCAATATTTTACATGAACTAGTCCTTTTATTTTTTTATTTTCCAAATGATACCAATTTATTTATTTCATTCACAGTGCTATATCTACGGTGGCAGATGAGCATGGTTTGAGGCATGTGTTGCTATGCAGGGTGATATTAGGGAAGGTAGAAGCTGTTCCTGCTGGTTCAAAGCAAAATCAACCAAGTTCGAATCTATATGACTCAGGGGTGGATGATATTTCAACACCCAAAAGACATATTATATGGAATGCTTATATGAATTCATTCATTCATCCAGATTATATCCTAAGTTTCAAGTTTAATTATATGAAGGGTAAGTGGGGTAACCTTTTCAGTAAAAGTATGCAATTCTTTCTTGATATTTGTATAGGTAATAGTTTTCTCATGTACTAGGAGATAATAATGATCTCCTACCGACTCATTTATATAGCTGGGGTCCACTTTGAAAAGAGAGAAAAAGTAAAGTGGAACCTATTTTGAATTTGTGTGCGTAGGAGATAAGTTTTTTCTTATGTAACATACGAATAATAAATCCCTATTTATATTTGTAACAAGTGCTTGAATTAAGGGTTGACCATTTCTTGGTTTTGTTGTACAGATCCAGATATATATGGGGCATTACAACCTAGACCACGATATGTGTGGTTTCCTAATCTAGTGGCAAGAGTTTCAAACCATTTGAATCCATCACAAATGTCTTTGTTACTCAAAAGCTACCGTCTTTACCAAGTAAGTAAAACAATACTATTTATCATTGCTTTAAGTTTCTTTATCGTGTATTGTATGCACTGCTTTGTTATGTAAATCTGCAGTTACTGATTAACATTAACTTTGTTGGGCCTCAGGAACAAAAGACTCCAAGAGAATTATGGATAAACAAACTTAGATTAATAGTAGGGGACACATTGCTGCATTCAGTGATCAAAGAAGCCAGAGACAATATGCAGCTTCTGTAGTTTCTCGTGTTGTTTGATAACAGAAATTTTTTGTTTTTGTTTTTCTCGTCTTGAAAGAGCCACAGGAGTAGCACAAAGTTAACAATATGCTGGACTGTTTTAAAACTCGGCTAGCTCATTGACTCGGTTGAGGTAGTAAGGTTAATAGGTCAGTGGTTCAATTGATGGATCACCGGTTAAATTGAATTTAATTAAATTATATAATAAATATATTAAAATATGCATTATGACATGTAAGTGACTCTAGCGTAGTGATAGGTGCAACTTCCATCAACCCCAAGTAGGTTTGAGTCCTTGATGCTACAAAATTTAAATTCATTTTACGCAAACTTTGAAAAATTGGTTCAAGTGCGAAACCTGGTACTGGTTAAGACCAGTTGAACCGCGGGTCATGACCGGTTCACTAGGTTGATACCGGTATGACTGATTCAATAACCAACTCGAACCAATGGATTACTGAAACTTGGGCTGACCCGTCCAATTCAGATTTTAAGCCAATGATGTATTCCAATGGCGTATATCATCATTTGTGGTTTTTCTCATTTGTATAATGGGAAAAATAAATCTTATGTTATAGGAGAATTCAAATCTCATGTCATAGATACCTCAAGTGTGGGACCTACCTTTAAAAAAAATAAAAAAATTAATGACACATCTTTTTATGGTGAGTGTAAGAAGAAGTTGTTTTCTCATGCAACATGAGAAAAACAAACCCCTTGTATAATTGTATTCCTATTTTCGTACTTCAAACTTCAAAGTAATTGTTTTGGATTGGTCCTCTTCTCGATGGAAGTTTTGTTTCATTGCATTTATTACTAATTTATATTTATCTAAGATCCATTGTATCATTCTTAATCCTGCATGACTTTTCGTAATGTAATGTTACATTGATTCACAAATCAGTAAAAAAAAAAAAAAACAATAAGTGACTTTTGACACAAAAATTAATATTTAGTCCGAATCAACAATAGGAATGTCTATGGTCATTATCAAAAAGAGAAACACAAGTAACACAATATTTGGCACATCCTTTTTTATGTTCACAATCTATTATGGGGTGAATTTCAAGTGAGTCATGTTAAATAAAACTACCTGAAATTCATCAAATAATAAAAAGATATCTTAAAGGGGACATGGATTACTCACGAACCACCTGTTTAGAATCAACTGTTTCTCCATCAAGAATATGAGGAGGATGGCTCACAAACCACTCTTTTAGAAAATAGAGTAATCATATTCTTATATTCTTCTAACTTAGATCATATCCTTTATTAAAAGCTTAGCTATATTCAATGTTTCCGCCAATTGATGACTCACATTCCAAGACTGCTGCACTGGAATTCCAAATTGCCTGCCTCATCGATTATGCCAAAAATTCTACCTATTCGAATTCAATTTTCATATAGATATTTCAATATAAAAGCCTCTTTTTATCTTAAGAAATAAATAATATACTTCAAAGTTCAAACAAATAATGTACATCAATGGTTTATTCTCTTTTGCACTACCACAGTCAAACCCTTTTTTTTATTATTATTACATCCCGGTATCTCCACAGCCGATAGCCATGAGACTAATTCCTCGCCCCGGGTCAGCGCATAAAGCTGTAAAGAGCTGGCCACAGAATGCTTTCCATTGACAAGAGTTAGGATTCGAACCCCCAACCACTTGCTTAAGGGACGAGATGCTGAACCATGACGCCCACCCTCTTCTAATCCTTGACCGCTTTTACTGGAATGACAAAATATGTGGTCAACACTTATTTCTGCTAGATGTTAAAACAAAAGATCTTAAAGAACTTCATGTTCCAAGAGTCACAGATTCTGACATGGGTTTTAAGATTGTTGGTTCATGCAATGGTTTAGTATGTGTTACTCATTATTCCTTGGACCCAACTTCTACCCTTTTGCTTTGGAACCCAGCCACAACACAAACCAAACGGATCCTAGAACCACAAAACCCTTTCATGCCTTATAAGATACCACCAAATTGCCTCATAGGCTTTTACTTTGACTACAATGACTTTGATTATCATATAGTAAGACTTCATTCTTTTGGTGACACAGAAAGTTCTTGTTGGGATGATTCTCTTAGCAAAATTTGTGTTGTTAGAGTTGAAAAGTACTCTCTACGTACTGGGTTGTGGAGAGAAATTGAATGTTGTTGTGATCCACTTGTAACAATGTGCTTAGCAAGATTGAGATGCCTGATTCTGTTAAGGATTGTTCTGAAGTTTATAAGAAACTTGTAGTGTATAAGGGTTTAGTTGCTGTGGTTATTTGCTCAGAAACTAAAAGTATGGAACAATGCTTAGATTTGTGGGCTTTCTATGATAAATATGAATGTTGGACTAAGTTACAGACTATAGGAATGTTTTCAAGATTAGAGCGTCCAGTTGGTATTTGGAAAAATGAAGTTCTTATGGCAACAAATAAAGCAATACATAGTGTCAGTGGAATCATAGCTTTGCTTCCAGAAAGTGATATTGAAGCTGAGTTTTCCTATAATGTTTTCAATTATGTAGAGAGCTTCAATCCTTTATATAGTGGAAATTTGATGGTGGAGGATGCTTACCACATTGAAAGTGAAGGACTCTCTTTGCATGATATGCTCATGAAGGACATCACCATATTAAGCATTGAAGACATTGTATAGTGAGGACTAAAGTTCTTTAGTTTATATATCATGTAGTTTAAGATTGTTATCTTCTCTATATTTGATGTGGACTCTTATATAAAACATAGAAAAACAGAAAGGGTGAAAACAAAGCTAGTTTAATTAAAGGGTTTAGTGTCTCTCATTTAAAACGACACAAATTGTGTCCTTTTATTGACTTACACTAGGTAGGACCGGTCATACTCTGTGTAATTCTGAAAAGTTACATTTTTTTCACTTTACACGCGAGCGATGTGACTAAGAGAGAAACAAAAAACAGTTTTTCAGATTTACACAAATTATGACCAATCATACTTTGTGTAAATCATTTAAAAGACACAACTTGTGTCCTTTTACATTATACTTCTTTTTCCCTTAATTAAATTGGTTTTCTTTTCATTACCTTTCTTCTTGTAGCTAACAGAGCAGCAATATCTCTGTTACATTCAAAGAACTATAGGATTCATACATGGATTGTTTTGTCTGATTGTAATGAAGTTCTTTTATGCTTAAACATAGAAGCTTGACTTTATAGATTTGCTTTATTAAGCTATTGTGAACAGGTTACAACATGAGGGTTTCAGGATAACATATACATGGTTTTCAGGTTACCAATTTCATCATATCTATAATGATTTTTAAACAAGTATTATTTATCACATACACTCAAATCATTATTTGACATGTATAAATTCTTGAAAGTTATAAAAATACATTTATTTTTAAAATTAGTTTTTACATGTACTAAATAATAATTTGAGTGACTCAAAAATAATTTATTTAAAAAATGTCTCCTAAATCTAGCTTTAATGAAATTGGTCATGCTACAGAACATTGCAAACCATACACAAACACAATCCCATAAATAAGGATCCATCCATGTGAACCCTTTAAGCTAAGAGCCAGAAATTTCTGTGAGTTTTTGTATTAAGAACATAGCCTCCATTTTGGCCTTTTCTCTGTACAGCAACACAGGTGCACGTGCAGTTTTGGATCAAATACTCTGCTGTGTCTATCGTTTTTGACCCTTTCGTAGGTCCTCCTCCTGAAGGTCGCTTATATCTGTTGGCATGCATTGAAATATTGAAAACAAACATTAGTAACAGTTTTAACTTCCTCACCAGCTACATGAAACTTCCCTCTAACAACATTATACAGTTACATACTGCACATAAATTCATTTATTTTTTACATTCATGAACCCAACTGGTCAAAATTGTTTGTATCAACTTTCATCATGAAATTGAAATTTTCTCTAAAGCAATACATGAATCCATCCCCCCCTTTTTTTTTCCCCTTTTAGATGAAAGAAATCTACTGGATTAACAAAAACTTAAAATCTCACAACATATGTTATAAAAGTAGGGTTATATTGACAAACTTTTTTTATAAACTTAATGTATTACCGGTCAGACATAATGTAATTTGTAAGAGTTTGTAAATAAAAAGTTTGTAAATATAACTTTCCCCGTGTTATAATCATACCATGCAATGTCAAATAGAGAGGAGAAATATAAAGAGAAATAAAAAACAAAATTTGTAGGGTGGATTGTATGCAACCGTATCTTTATACTTTTACAAAGAAACTGTTTCCCAAACTGGAACTCATGACCATCAAGTCAGAAGGAACAATCTTATCGCTACTCGAAGGCTCGTCCTCCCGTTAAATATTAAAAAGAGACACAATCCATTTTAGATAGTAATATATATGAAGAAGATAATTACCCTAGCAATGCTGAAGAAAGACTGCGCTTCTGCCCTATAACTATGACATCAACACCTTGTGTATTGCATTGGGAAAGGATAGTATTTGCCCTGTCTTTTCCATCCATTTCCACACTTGACACACGGAATCTCAATTTAGGTTGAGAAACTCTGCATGCATGCTTCATTTCTTCAAGAAAATCAACCCCTTCACCATCTGCTGCTGCTGCTCCTCCTCCACCTCCTCCTCCTCCTCCAAGGTCTAAGGATGAAGTTGTTGAGCTTCCAAGTGAAGGCATCTTAAGGAATGTTGAAATAGTGTTACGCCATGAACTTGTGTTCTCAACATGGAGGAGAATCAATTCATCTTGTTCAAGCACAACATGGGAAAGTGCATATTGCAATGCTCCTGCTGATTCCCTTGTTGGGTCAGCCACCACCATTACCTTACGTGCTTGTGTGTTCCTATTATTACTTGCCATGCTTAGCCACCTCCTCCACCGGTTTAAACCAACACCACCGTCACCACCTCAGCCTCAGCCTCAGCCACCACCCCGGTTCCTATGGGAAACACAAAGGGAGCTAAAGAGAAAATTGAAGAGAAGTAAAATGTTAAAACATGAGACGCTCATTTTTTGTTATGAGTAATGGCTTTGGAACAGCTAATAAATTGTTAGCTTTCATTTTTGTGATTCACAATTAGGTGATCCTTTCTTTTCCCTTCCTATTTTTAGTATGGAGTGTGGTGTTTCTATGTATTCTTGAAACATCATCCTTGAGACTCGCTCAAATGCCAACCTTCTTGATCATTCAATATATATATTTCTTAATTTCTTAATTTCTTTTTTTGAAAAAAAAAATCATTTTTCTTCTTGAAATAAATAAACTTAAGTTACTTTAGTAATATAATATGGGGAATTACCACCAAAAAAATTTACAATTTAATTATCGTTGATTTCCATCAATGTAACGGTTATAATTTATGAGAATTAATAATTAATTAATAAATGCGACCCAATAATTTTCAATAAATTATAACCGTTAGATTGACAGAAATCAATGATAATTAAATTAGTTGTAAAGCAGTGGCGTAGCCACGTTGCCCTTAGAGGGGCCCGGGGCCCTGTTTATTTAAAAAAAAATATTATTATTTATAATTTTATAATTAATTATTATTTGGTCCCTTCTAAAATTAAAATTTGATCTCATCTATGCTTTCTCTCTCAGCTAATAGCCTAATACATTCTCAGTAGAGTTGGAAACTCCAATAGTGTCTTCGTATTTGCTTGCTATTATCTCAAAGTTAGAAATTTCAATGGTATTTGCTCTTAAATTGATTTTTTTTTTATTCTAAGTTTTTTCTAATTTTCCCTGTGATTGATTTTATTTTGTGAAAATATGCTTGTTAGAGTGGAGTGTCTTTGAGTGTTTTGGTCTTTCATGTTTCCTTAAATATTTGAATCGACTTTATACACTCTCTCTTGATAAATCATGAAATTATACAGCATCTGAATGACTTTTTAGATAAGTATGCTAGAATTCATGATAAGTTTTTTTCCAAATAGATTTGTGTAATTACGATAAATGTTTTGATAATTTGATGTGTCAAATTTTTTGGCCCCGACTAAAATAAAATCTTGGCTCCGCCACTGTTGTAAAAGTTGTAAACTTTTTTTGTGGTAAGTATATCATTCCCCATATAATATTCTCTTAAAATAAAGAGTGATGATATTCTAACTACTAAAAATTCTTACTACAAACTTACTACCCATCACATCATCATTTGATCAAAGAGACAGAATGTTAAAAAGATTTTGAAGAGAGAGAAAATGTTAATCTAATGATGATTAGATAGGTAATAAGTTGGTAGTGAAATTTTTTGATAGTGAGAATATCCCTCCTCTAAAATAAAAGCAGCTCTCTATCCCACTTTAGTATGGATCTACATCTATTTCTGTCATATATATTCTAATTAAAATTAAAAATAGATAACTTTAAAAAATAATTATTTCTTTCAATATATTTTTGGATGAATGACATATATCAGAAAATATTTTTTTTAGATAACCTGGAGATATTTTCACGTAATTTTTTCCAGTCATATTGTCTTCAGCTATGAAGCACCGACATTTCAAAAATTCCGACGTGTCGTGTCCGACACTCTCGACAATTTCGGACACTCCGACACTCCAACACACGTTATAGAGATTCAAAAAAAAAAGTTTAAAGGTTACATTGCGTTGAGATTTTAGTTCCAATTATTAGATTTGTTGGATTGTGATTACTATTTTATTGAGTTTAATATAAATATTTGGGATATCTTATGTTTAGATTATAAGTTTAGATTCATTTTTTATTAAATTATTGAATATTAAATATAATATACAACACATAAATTAAAAATATTATTTAATATCTAAATGTGTCCTAAAGTGTCGAAATATAATATTTTTAAAATTAACATGTCGCAGTGTCGTGTCGTATCGTGTCACGTGTCCCGTGTCAGTATCGGTGCTAGTAGAGGTGAAAGTGGGCTGGACTGGGCCAAACTTTGCCCCAAAAAGCCCAAGCCTACATCAAAAAATTTCAATTTGGCCTGGCCCAATCCTAGTATGAGTCTAACTGTTAGCCTGCTTTGTCCCGTTTATAAAAAATAAATGGCCTGGATTGGCCCGTTAGCCTGTTAATTGTTAACTTCCAAGCAGAACCATAAATTAACTTTACAAAATACTCAAATTCAGTTGCTACACCAAAAATCATAATTTCAACGTCCAAACAGAATCATGAATCATAACAAAACTCATACACTATACACTTAAGTCATTTTCAAAAGCAAAATGCTCAAACTAAATAACATATATTTCATCAGATCCAATAAACAAATCCATACTATGTAAATTAAAATAACTACATGACTCCAACAAATAAATCATGATGCTTGTAGTAAGTATAACTCTCCCAAAAATCTTTTAATATATTCATATATACAATCTAACATGTTGAGATGTTGTTCTTCCTATATAAGAAATAAAGTAAGATTTATATTAAAATATAATCGAATATAATTAAGTTATAAATAATTGCAATTTATTAAATTTATATCTTTTGTTTTTTCTTCAAGACATACTTACTCTATTTTTTTTCATTTAAAATAAATAGTACAATATAGGCCTTATAGGCCCGGCCTTTTGAAAGTGAGCCTATAGCCTTTTTATTAAGCAGGCTTTTTAAGGCCCAAGTACAGCCTATCATACAAAATATACTAGGTCAGATCTGACCTGATGTAGGTCGAGCCGTAAGCCCCTAGGCCGGCCCGGCCGAGTTTCACCCCTAGGTGCTACATAGGTCTTCAGAGTACTGTTCCTAAGACTAGCTCCTCATTGAATCAGAGGATCAGTTGGGCCACTGTGACCGAAAGAATTATGAGACTAAACCTTTTTGAGGGAGAGGAAGAGATGATTTCCCTCTACTCCCCAAAATATTTTAAGGTTATAGAATGTTTGCATGCTGAACTTTCATCTATTGTTTACGGTCTCTATCTTGCTTGGGTTCAGGAGCTACAAAGATGGTTTATAAATATGATTTCCTAGAAAGGTATCAGGTTCATGAACTAGCATTATGCAGTTTGTGTGTAGTTTTCTAGGGTCTTTGTCAAAGTGAATAGTATAGTTTATGTTCTTTGGGTAGTTTTCCATGAGAATAATAAAATGGATATTATATGCGCACAAATTCATATGCAAGTCACTAAATAGCGTATCGATGTTAATGTAACTATTTTGAATGATTTAAACGAATCCACTTTAAAATTATGTATAAGTATTGTTAATTATGTTAAATATCAAGATACAAGAGGAATTGATAGTAATCCTTGTTGTGTTAAACTACACAACATTGGTTCTATTATATAGCAAACCAATTGAAGAATACAATGAGACACACACAATGTGGGACTAACACTCTTAACACAATGAGACACACACAATGTGGGACTAACACTCTTAACACTCCCCCTCAAGCTGTAGCATATAGATCATATGCTACAAGCTTGATACATAAATAATACTCCTATTAGGAACCAAAAGCAACAGTGCTACATCAACAAAATGAAATGACCAAGTAACATAACATCAAAATAAATCTCCTATATGAGAAACCAAAAATCAACAATGTGCTAAAAATGGCGTCGGAATGAACATCAACATGGAAGATGCCGGAATGATCATCGGCAAAAACAACTGTGCTGGAATGACCATCAGCAACATGGAAAGTGCTCCCCCTCAAGAGGAACTTCGGAGCCGGAATTATCATCGGCAAAGACAACTGTGCTGGAATGACCATCAGCAACATGGAAAGTGCTCCCCCTCAAGAGGAACTTCGGAGCCGGAATTATCATCGGCAAAGACAACTGTGCTGGAATAAACATCAGCAACATGAAAAGTGCTCCCCCTCAAGAGGAACTTCGGAGCCGGAATTATCATCGGCAAAGACAACTGTGCTGGAATAACCATCAGCAACATGGAAAGTGCTCCCCCTCAAGAGGAACTTCGGAGCCGGAATTATCATCGGCAAAGACAACTGTGCTGGAATAACCATCAGCAACATGGAAAGTGCTCCCCCTCAAGAGGAACTTCGGAGCCGGAATTATCATCGGCAAAGACAACTGTGCTGGAATAACCATCAGCAACATGAAAAGTGCTCCCCCTCAAGAGGAACTTCGGTGCCGGAATTATCATCGGCAAAGACAACTGTGCTGGAATGACCATCAGCAACATGGAAGGTGCTCCCCCTCAAGAGGAACTTCGGTGCCGGAATTATCATCGGCAAAGACAATTGTGCTGGAATGACCATCAGCAACATGGAAGGTGCTCCCCCTCAAGATGGATGATGAATAGTATAAATAGTCCATCTTGGGAAGAAAGAATCGGAAAAGTCACCGGAGACGGCGGTGGGTCGTCGGAAAAGTCGTCGGAGACGCTAGTAGATCGTCGGAAAAGTCGCCGGAAAGTCATCAAAAAAAAAATCGCAGGAGACGGCAGTCAACGGTGGTCGATCAACGGCGGTCAACCCAACAGCTTCCCAAAGATCATTCTTTTCTGATGTGACAGATCAGTCTAAGCTGCAGTCACAGAGCATACTAAGAAAAACCCGAAAAAGAAATAGCAACGGGAATCTCTCAAGGAGGGTGATATCTCTCTATAACCATATTGAAATTATGGAAAAGAGAACTAAGTTAAGCGGATTAAGATTCCTCTTGTTAGGCTCTGATACCATGTAAAGAACCTTAGGATACACCACCCCAAAAGCTAGCTCAAAGGGTGAGAGTGCCCAATGCCTTATAAACTCCACATTAGTTATTCATCCAACCAATGTGGGACTATATCTCTCAACAAATTAGATTACAAAGGATTTCAGGTCTTTTTGGCAGGTATCTTTGTATTTTATGTCGAGAGTCATGTGAATAAAAAAACAATACTATTGAGAAGAACACTTTCTTTCGGGAGGGAGGATATTTTGACTACCAAAATTTTTCACTACTAACTTACTACTAATCTAATCATCATTGGATCAATGAGAGAGAATGCTAAAAAATTTAAGAAGAGAGAGAAAACATTGATCCAATGGTGATTAGATAAGTAGTAAGTTGGTAGTGAAAATTTTTGGTAGTAAGAATATCCCTCCTCTTCTTTCGGTGCCTAATTGTCTCATGAGAAATTTGCCTTTTAGCAACGTCATATCGTATCACATTACGATGTAGAAAATACAATTATTATTAAATTAAACCTAAACAGGTAAAAAAAAATAGAGTTTAATTTTGAAGTATTACTGGTATAAAAAGACAAATTATTTATGTTGACATATTTAATAAAATAATAAAAATATATCTTAAATTCATTAAAATAATATAATAATAAATAAATAACACTATAAAATTTTATATTTTTACATTCACAATATATTGAATTAAATCCTAAAAAAATTATTCGGAGAAATACGTTTGAAATTGTGGATAAATAAAGCAAGATCGAGAGGATTTTCGCTACAGCAATACTGCTCTACCGAAAAAGAAAAATATGGGATATCGATATAAAATAAAGAAAATATATTTATCCTTTCAAATGATACAATTTGTATTATTTCACTCTCACAAAGAGGTGAGACCCACACCTTCATATTTTTTTGTCCAATATCTCCTTTTTTATTTATCTCTTTCTCTCATTTAAGATGACACAATTTTACATCATTTAGAATAATACATATTTTCCCATAAAAGAATTGTTTTTTGCCATATTTAATAAATGAGACATTGAATACGGTGAAAGTGGGCTGAGCTTTGTTCCCAAAAGCCCAAGTCTATGCCAAAAAATTCTAATTTGACCTGGCCCGATAACATAGTACGAGTCTAACTGTTGGTCTGACCTGACCTATCTATAAAAACCAAAAAGCCTGGCATGTCCGGTTAGCCTGTTAATTATTATCTTCCAAGCAGAACTATGAATCAACTTAAAAAAAATATTCAAATTCTGTGATTAAAACAAAAACCACAAACGTAATAAAGTACAAGTCTAACGGTTGGTCTGGCGTGACCCACTTCATATTATTTTTTCTTCAAGTCATACTTATTATGTATCGAATCTCCACCACATATTAAAGCTTGGATGATATCTTCAACCAAGCTAGAACGATAAGTATCAATAACTCTTCTTCTAGTACTAAATGTTGATTCTGATGCTGCTATAGATATTGGTACAGATCTTTTGTCCCTCCCAAAGGTGGTATTGGTGGATCGAACCTAGGCCTTTCACCACTACTAAGCTTACATTTACCAACTAAGTTATAATACTATTATGAATAATATTATTTTATTTTATTTAAAATAATAATATGATATAGGCTGACATGTAGGTTTATAATAAAAGAACTATAGCTTGCTTCCTAGATACGCTTCCTTAAAAGCTTGTTTGTTCTATTTGCCTATATATAATGAGAAAAATATTTCTACAGTTAATGCAGATAAGTTATCTACATTTATTCTCAAAACGACATCATTTTGGTATTGAAATCTTAAAAAATTATAAATATAAAGATTATTATAACCCTGAAATAAATTAAATTATAAAAATACCATGATTTCCGCCCCAAAATGACATCGTATTAGGTGTACTGCAGATAACTTATCTGCAATAACCGCAGAAAAAATGAACCATATATAATTAGCCGAACCTAACCTAATATAGGCTAAGCGATAAATCCCGGCATTTTCACCATTTTGTCCCTCACTCAGAACTATCTATCAATTTTCCTTCTTTAGTGGATTAAGCCAAAAATTTAATCGATTAAATGGTAGGCAAAAATCGTTGACTTGAAGATTTAGTCGATTAAATCTTCCTATTTAGTCGATTAAATCTCCCTATTTCTTCTGATAAAGAGAAAAATTTAATCGATTAAGTTGAAAATTTAATCAATTAAATTTTCATTTGACAATTTAATTGATTAAATATTTAATTTAATTAATTAAAGAGTGACAGATTGATAAATAATTTACAATCAGAAATAAAATGATTATTAAATAGTTAATGAAAGCTAAAACTGTGAAATAGTATATCCATGTAGGCTACGCTACTCGTTACTGAAAATATTTTCATCCACAATGCAGCCAATAGCTTTTTGGAGGAAGAAAACGCGACAATTAGGGACGTCACGTCACGCGCTGCCCATGTTGTCTGTAAGAAAAAGAAAAATGAAAATTAATTAAAATAATTTGTCAAAATCTTTTACTTTTCTTCTTCATTCACTCACTTTCAAATCTCAGACCAAACCAAACCAAATCCTCAATTCTTTCACAGAGAGAGAGAGAGAGAGTGATTCCTATATCTTCTCCGACAACACCGGTCGCTCTTCCGTTCCTCTTCCAAACAAATATGGTCTGTTTCTTCTCTCTCTTTTTTTCAAAAAAAAAAAGGAAGAATTTTTGTTTTTGTTTTTTATTTTAGCAATATTTTCGGCACTTGTTTCTGATTTTTTGTTGAATCCCTTGTAGCTGGTTTCTTGCTCAATTTATCACTTGCTTGTAGATCTGATTTTCAACTCTTTGTTCTGGAATACCCTAATCCATTGCATCACATAATCATTTTCATTTTACTTACTAGCATCTGATGATTGTCTTTGATCTCTGTGTAGATTGATTTTCTGGTCAAGTTGGGGGCAGATTTTTGAAGTTAACATAATTGTTTTATTAATTATTGAAATAATGTTTTTTTATTTTTTATTTTTGGCTGAAAAAGACACATCGAATATAATATTTTGCTTGTTTTGGTTCTAACCCCATGATTTTGATAAACACTGTGTGTATTAGTACTATTTGCATATTCCTGTAACATTATTCAACATATCCAAATTAACTCTTGTCAATCTTTAACCTCTTAAACAGCCCAATTCTAAGCGTTAGATTGCTATTTACTTTAAAATAGGGGGCAATTTTATGGGATAACATTTGTATGAAAATTTATATGAAATTTTCACCCTTTCGAAGGGGATATCAAATTAGCTGTAAGATTCATTTTAGAGTAAATATCCTGAGCAAATTTGACGATCCCCGCTTTAGTCTCTAGCAAATAAAAAGGCTATTCGTGGTCCCTAAGAAATTCAAAATGGATCCATTTGAATTCTTTTGAGGGACTAATGTGGGTTTTTTTTTGAATTTGTGAGGGATCATGATTTCAATTAAATGGGTCTATTTTGAATTTCTTAAGGATCACAAATAGTCTTTTTATTTGCTAGGACTAAATCGAGCATCGTGAAATTTGCTGAGGACCAAAAAGAATATTTACTCTTTATTTTATTCTCTCTCTGTGTCTCTCCCCTTTCCCCCTTTCCAACACTTCTATGTTAATGTCATTTGATTTTTGTTTTTTATCGAGTGACCACTTA
Source organism: Gastrolobium villosum (assembly GCA_032173675.1). Classification (NCBI taxonomy): domain Eukaryota; kingdom Viridiplantae; phylum Streptophyta; class Magnoliopsida; order Fabales; family Fabaceae; genus Gastrolobium; species Gastrolobium villosum. Next base: position 113,861 of record JAVKPL010016274.1, on the reverse strand, counting down.
AATGGCGAAAAGATTGAGTATTTCTGTATAATTATATTGGTTCATTTATCTGCTTGTGTGCATTGTATTGCAAGTCTTACAAAAAAATTATCTAGTGTCAACCAATCTGTTTTGGATTTCTATTCTGTGTTGCAATTTTACAGGCGAATGCAGCATCGGGTATGGCAGTCCATGATGACTGCAAGTTAAGGTTTTTGGAGCTCAAGACAAAAAGGACACACAGGTTCATAATTTATAAGATTGAGGAGAACCAGAAGCAAGTCATGGTGGAGAAGCTTGGTGAGCCAACCCAAGGCTATGAAGATTTCTCTGCTAGCCTTCCTTCTGATGAGTGTCGTTACGCAGTTTATGATTTTGAGTTTCTGACAGAAGGGAATGTCCCCAAAAGCAGGATTTTCTTCATTGCATGGTATCGTTTTGTTTAGGTCTGCTAGTTGTTGTTATTGCCTTGATATAAATTTTTATCTAAATTTGTTTGTTACTTTCATTTGAAGGTCCCCTGATACATCAAGGGTTAGAAGCAAGATGATTTATGCAAGCTCCAAAGACAGATTCAAGAGGGAGCTGGATGGAATTCAAGTTGAGTTGCAAGCAACTGATCCTACTGAGGTTGGTCTTGATGTGTTCAAAAGCCGTGCCAACTAAATGATTATGAATAAGCAGCCTTTATGCTGGGGAGCGCCCCTTAAGGCTTAGTTACTTTTATGAAAATTTCTAGTTTGTGGGATGGTCATTTTGGCTTGTTATGGTCTCAATTTTCCCAAGTTGTGGCATAATGTTTATCACACCTGAAGTGTAGCTCATGATTTGTGATTTATACCTACCTCCTTTGTGTTGGAGTGGCATTTTAGTCCTATGTTTACTAGTTGAATTTGTAATTGTTTCGTGTGATCGGACAACAAATGGGGTTCACTTTATGACTTCATTCGGCTGATATAAAGCCACCTGTTCTTGCTACAATATTTTTTTTTTAATTTCAATTTTTTGGTTTGGTGTTATGAGATCCTATTCTATTGGTTGAGTATTATTCTTGGAAGGTTTACGAGACTAGCCTTAGCTAGTGCTCATTTGGAAGATTGCTTTCAGTTATTTTTCCATCATTTCTTTTGCTTGTAATTCGAGGATGATGTTGTCTGAATGGTCTTGAGATGCATTGTTTATTATGAATGGTTGAGTATTATTGGTTGTTGTTTTTTTTGGTAAACGCGTGTTATTGGTTTTTTACTCTCTGATCTTTTTACTCTCTGTGATCTGGACTTAATTTTGTAATCATTGTTATTAAGTCTTGTTCGTTTATTGATTTGGTTAGGGGCACTGGCTAAGTTAATGGATTTATATAACATTATATAATAATAGGTGTTTTTTAATATTAAAATCGTAAATGTTGTCATAAACCTTCAACAGGTCATGTGAATAGGTCGGGTCGTTCAGTGAATAATAAAAACTTAGATAATTGTATGCTTTTTTGTTTTGTATTTATGTTATTTTAACAATCAAAAATAAATATATTATATTTTGTTGTGATTTGTGCTGTGAAGGGCCGCCTTGGTTCAGCGGTAAGCTTGCTTGCCGTGGTGTGTCAGGTCGCGGGTTCGAATCAGCCTCTCTGCAAAAAGCAGGGGAAAGGCTGCCTAGAGTATTCCCTTCCCCAGACACTTATGAAATGGGTATTTGAACTGGGTTGGCCATGTCCTTTTGTGATTTGTGCTGTCCTTTATCTTTTAAACATCTTGTCCTTCGTTTTTTTTTTTTTAGCAATTCAAGTAGTTCATGGACACAATGTATTATAAAGAAAAAGGAGTAACATTTAAAATCAAATAGGAAAAGTGATTCAAGGTATAGTTCCCAAAAGCAGGATTTTCTTCATTGCATGGTTAATATTTTGGTTAGATCTGCTAGTTTTTGTTATTACTTTTTATCTAAATTTGTTACTCTTGTTTGAAGGTCCCCTGATACATCAAGGGTTATGATTGATGCAAGCTCTAAAGACAGATTATAGTAGAGTTGCAAGCAACTGATCCTACTGAGATTGGTCTTGATGTGCTCAACTAGATTATTATTAATAGCAGCTTTTGTGCTGGGGAGCTACCCTTAAGGCTTAGTTACTTTTAATGTGTCTTGATGAATCAAAATAGAATTTGAAGATTGAACTCAACGTAACTTGCAATTAATTTTGGGAAAAAGTTTGATGTACTAATATTAGGCCAAAATTTGCATACCCAAACAGCATACAGCTTCTAAGAATCCACAATAACCGCTATGAAGTATACCTGAACCGATCTGGTTCATTTATAGAAATCAAGAAACAAAAATGAATTAGCCAATGAAAGCAAATTCCATAATAATGACAGAAATTGGGGGAACTCTAAACCATGCGAGAGACTGCAGTAGTAATAGTGTAATACTAAATTACTAATATCCGTTCTTGGGCCAATAGATTGGGCCAAGTATTCATTCTTGGGCCACTACGACCCGACTCCATCCAAGGGAACAGTGACCCAAGTGTCACTTTTTAGTAAATTTTTTACCCACGCGAACCGTATTTTTTACCAGATTGTCTCGTGTCATAATTCGTTACCACTCGTAGCAAATTTTGTGGCTAATAATTTCGTAACACGTGGTCATATTGCAGACCAAATTTGCTACTACTGGTAGCGAATTATGACACGTCAGCTTTTTCCTGTGAAAATATGTCACATGTCACATATTCATTGGCTAACATAATTCCTACCAGTCGTAGCAAATTACATTACGTGGCCGTCTGGTAAGAAGTACTGTTCGCATGATATTTAGATAAAAGAATTTTTGCCAAAAAATAACATTTTGGTCACACTTCCCCCACATGCTCCAACTCAGCTCGAGTCATATGACTATTCTAGAATGTGTCATCATGTCATTAATACTCAGTTCGGGTTGGATTAATGTATCACCGATTTAACTAAGGGTTTTCAACACAATAAACTTTCCTACACACACAACATTTTGTGTGACCCACACATTTTAAAACAAAAAAAAAAGAAAAAAATATAGCACGCAAAATGAATCTCTATAACATTACATAATCACTTTTCCTAAAACATAATAAACATAAAACCCTTTAACTAATGAATCATTTTAAATTAAATTGATATAATAATATATAGAGTTTTACATTTCTCATTTAACATGAGAATTGAATTCTCATGTTATAGAGACAAAAAGCATGTGGGACCCGTATGTTAGAAAAAGTTATGTGTAGGACTCATGTTGGTACGAAAATCGAAAAGTGTGTAGGAAAATTCAAATTCTCATGTTAAATGAGAATTATAAAACCTTAATATATAATAAGACAAGCACTAATAAAATGACATCTTTTAGTGGTTACAATTTTCAAGAACAATAGCCGGTTCATCCTTCAAACATTGTTGCACCCATCACGGTTTGAGTATCTCATAGATCGGAACAGTGACCAAAATGTAACATTTTGTCAAAAAATTTACCCAAATGCCACGCAAACAGTATATTTTACCAGACTGCCACGTGTCATAATTCGCTACCAGTGGTAGCGAATTTCGTGGCCAATAATTTCGTGACACATGGTCATATTGCATACGAAATTCGCTACACAGTGTAGCGAATTATGTCACGTCAGCTTTTTCTTGCAAAAATGTGACACGTGTCAAAAAATCATTCGCAGACATAATATGCTACACAGGGTAACGAATTACGACCTGCTTGCGAATTATTTGCAAGCATATTTCGCTACACAGTGTAGCGAAATACCCCACGTGGCATTTTGGGAAAATTTACTGTTGGCGTGGCAGTCTGGTAATTTTTTTGGCAAAGCATGGCAAAATGATCACTGTTCCTCATAGATCACCCTATTATTTATCCTTTTTTTTTTGGAAGAGAGAAAAAAAATTGAAAATTTGAAACAAAGTGAACAAATTAAAGGATAAAGAAAAAAAAACTAGAGAAAAGTTAGAAATATAATATATAAAACTACGAGGAAGGTTATAGTTATAACATTTTTTTTACAACCATATCTTATCACCGTTGATTTCTGCCAATCAACGGTTATCATTTATTATGAATTAATAATTAATTAATGAGTTTAATTTGAGAAAATGATAACCGTTGATTGCCGGAAATCAACGATGATAAGATATGGTTGTAAGAGGTTGTACAAAAAAAATTATAACTATAACTTTTCTCTAAAACTATTTATCTTCATGCATTTAACGGTTTAAACTAAGAAAATTGGTTACTTTATATAATATCAAAACATTTGTATCCAAATGATTTAGATCTTCTTAGCACAGATTTCATTAGATTCTCTAAAGCAATGTTATTCAATCTAGATCGATTATTGAGTGGGTCGGGTTATTGGATCAATGAGTTATTAATCCAATCAATGCACCACTAATTTAATCGGTTAAATTAAATTTATATAATACTTTATAATAAATATAAAATTAAGAGCAATATGATCAACACATAGGATTGGTCTCGTGGTATTTTTTGTGTTTAGCCTCCTACCATAGGTTTGATCCTCATCGCTTGCAAGCTGAGAAATATTTTACACAAATAAATACATCTGATCTAATCTCTCCATCGCGGGCCAAATGGAGCTCTGATTTAATATCTGGACGGTATCTATTGGGGGTCTGATTTCGGAATCAACCGATTGGATCGGTAGGTCTAGAGGTGGCAAAGCGGGCTGCCCGCCCCGCCCTGTCCTAGCCTGCCATAAGTCCGCCAAAAAGCGGGCTGCCCCACCCCGCCTTTGAAGATGGGCTAGATATCTCAGCCCGCCCCGCCCCGTTTGGGTGGGCGGGGCGGGCTACCCGCCAAACCCGTAACATTTTACACTAAAATTTAAAAAAGTAAAAATAAAAATTAGCCTGGGCGAGCTGGCGGGCTTTGCAGAGCGGGCTTGGCCGGCAACAGGTTTGGAAAGTTCAGCCCGCCCCACCCCGTTTGGCGGGCAGGGCGGGCCCATTTTGCCAGCTCTAGGTAGGTCCAATCCAATTTCTACGCTCTAGAGCATATTTATTTGTATCTTACAATACACAATTTACAAGTCCAACGATATACATTGTGGGGCGTATCAGAAAGGGGGTCTTGTATCGAACGATACGATATTGTATCTTATGATACGATACGTGTATCATACGATGTCATAATTAAATCAAATTTTATAATTTTTGATATAAAATAAATAAATAAAGATTTGATTAGCGGTTTAAATTAAAATAAAAAACCTAAAAGGATTATTTTGGAAGATGATGATGGATTAGTTATGTCATTGATAGTAATAGCAGTGATAATATTCATCTTAATGATTGATGTGTAGAAGAATTATTGATTTTCACTTAAATTATTTATATCTTTTGCTTATTGAATATTTTTTAGAATTTGAATTTATATGATATTAATGATATTATATATTCGATTCGTGAAACAAAGAATTGGTCATACCATTTTACGATTTAACAACCTTGCTCTAAGAGTATCTTAGTGTGAAATGATTCAGATGAATCCAGTCACTTTCGGAATTGTGTATAAGTATCATTACTCTTTTGTTAATTACATTAGAAATAATCTTATGTTTCTTAAACGTGTAATTTTTATTTAATTCGAAAATTTATTTGTATGAAAAAAACAGTGTTAAAAGGTTCCCTGTAAAAGTGAAAAATATTTGAGAAATCAAAAAGAAAATTACGTGATAAGACATATCGAGGATCCAAATCCAAACCAGGAACAAAAGGCGACATTTTGGGGCTGCCCATGTTGCCTTACACCTGTAAGAAAAAAGGAATCCGAATATTAATTTCTCAAAATTCTTTTTAACTTTTGTTTGTTGATCCTCAAAGCAACCAAAACCAAAACCAAACCAAACCCTCAATTCTTTCACAGAGACAGAGAGATTCCTATATTTGCTGCTGCACCATCGCTCGCTTTTTCCTTTCCAATTCCAAACAAATATGGTTAGTTTCTTCTCTTCTCTTCTCTTTCTAGTTATGATGCTTGAAACTGCAAAAACAAACTAACAATTTTTGTTTTTATTTTTTATTTATTTTTGCTATATCATCCATCATCAGCAGCACTTGTTTCTGATTTTTGTTGAATCCCTTCTAACTGGTTTACTGCTCAGTTCATCATTTGCTTGTAGATCTGATTTTCAATTCTTTAATCTGGAGTACCCTAATCTGTCCCTCCCCATCACATAATCATTTTCATTTTACTTATTAGCATCTGATGATTGTCTTTGATCTCTGCACAGATAGGTTTTGTGCTGAAGATGGGCAAATTTTTTAAGCAAATATAATTCTTTTTATTGCATTTATTAATTATTGAAATTATGGTTTTATTTTAAATTTTTTTTTTTTACTGAAGAAGACAAACCCAAGAAACAGCCTCTTTGCAATTATGCAAGGGTAAGACTATGTACAACGATTTCCTCTACCCCACACTCGCTAGTCGGGTTAAGGGGGAATGATTTATTTTTTTTTTTACTGAAGAAGACAAACCAAAATATAATATTTTGCTTATTTTGGCTCAAAAAAGATTTTTTTTTTTTTCTAAACCCATGATTTTGAATAACACTATGCCTGTATTAGTACTATTTGCATATTCCTATAAATCATTCATCATATACAATATTAACTCTTTTCATTCTTTAATCTCTTAAACAGCCCAATTAGAAGCCTTAGATTGTGTCTTTTTAAAAAAATGGGGGAAAATTTTATGGGATAAAATTTGCATGAAAAATTATATGAGAATCTCATCCATGAAGTTTTCAACCCTTTGAAGGGGATATGAAATTAGCTCTCAAGTTTTTTTCTATTCTCTCTCTCTCTCTTTTCTTCTTTCCAACCCCTCTATGTTAACGACCATTTGTTTTTGTTTTTCATTGAGTAACCACTTAAATGGAAAAAGATTGAGTATTTATGCATAATTATATTGGTTTGTTTATCTGCTTGTGCTCAATGCATTGCAAGTCTTACAAAAAATAATCCAGTGTCAACGAAGCCATTTTGGATTTCTACTATGTGTCTTCAATTTTACAGGCAAATGCAGCATCGGGTATGGCAGTCCATGATGACTGCAAGTTAAGGTTTTTGGAGCTCAAGACAAAAAGGACACACAGGTTCATAATTTATAAGATTGAGGAGAAGCAGAAGCAAGTTGTTGTGGAGAAGCTTGGTGAGCCAACCCAAGGCTATGAAGATTTCTCTGCTAGCCTTCCTTCTGATGAGTGTCGTTATGCTGTTTATGATTTTGAGTTTCTGACAGAAGGGAATGTCCCCAAAAGCAGGATTTTCTTCATTGCATGGTAAGGTTTTGTTTAGGTCCCCTACTAGTTGTTGCTTTGTTATTAATCTTTATCTGAATTTGTTACTTTAACTTGAAGGTCCCCTGATACATCAAGGGTCAGAAGCAAGATGATTTATGCAAGCTCCAAAGACAGATTCAAGAGAGAGCTAGATGGAATTCAAATAGAGTTGCAAGCAACTGATCCTACTGAGGTTGGTCTTGATGTGTTCAAAAGCCGTGCCAACTAAATGATTATCAATAGCAGCCCCTCAAGGCTTAGTTATTATATGAAAATTTCTATTTCGCGGGATGGTCATTTTGGCCAGTTATGGTTTCAATTTTCCCAAGTTGTGGCATAATCTCTATCACACCTGAAGTGCTTGAAATTTGTGATGTTTATCTCCTTTTTGTTGGAGTGGTATTTTAGTCCTATGCTTAATAGTTGAATTTGTACCTGTTCTGTGTGATCGGACATAAAATATGGTTCACCTTATGACATTATTCGGCTGATATATGCTTTCTTTTGTATGGATAGGATAGGCAACAAAAGCGCCCCCCCCCCCCCCCCCCCCCCCCCCTCTGTTCTTGCAACAACATTTTGTATTCTTTTTTCGTTTCGTGTTATGAGATCCTATTCTATTGGTTGAGTTTTGTTTTTGAAGGTTTACGAGACTAACTTTAGCTAGAGCTCGTGTAAGACTGCTTTGAGTTATTTTTCCCTCATTTTTTTTGCTTGTAATTCTAGGTGTCAAGGTGATATGTCCTTTCTTAAGTTGATCTGAATTTGATTGTTCAAACGATTCTACTCCTTTGACTTGCCAGTGTGCAATAAACTGTGATAATAACTTTGGAACGCAACACCCCAAAAGCTAGCTCAAAGAATAAGAGTATCCAAGATCATATAAATTTCACATTAGGTGCCCATACAATCAATGTGGGACTCGAGTCCCATACCTTGCAACCGGGAGATATAGTGGAAGATTCTAATACCATTTCATAAGAACCTTGGGATGCACCACCCCAAAAATTAGCTCAAAGGGTGAGAGTGTCCAAGATCTTATAAATCTCACATTAGTTGCTCATATAATTAATGTGGGATTCCAAGTCTCATATCTTGAACTAAAAAATCACAAGTCTTAATTAAAAAGGGTCGACCCAGTTCAAATACTCATTTCGTGAGTGTCTGGGGAAGGGAATACTCTAGGTAGTTTTTTCCCTGCTTTTTGCAGAGAGACTCACGAAGTGGGTATTTGAACTGCCTAGAGTATTCTCTTCCCCAGACACTCACGAAGTGGGTATTTGAACTGGGTCGGCCCTTTTTTGCAGAGAGACTGATTCAAATTCGTGACCTGACACACCACGGCAAGCAAGTTTACCGCTAAGTCTTAATTAATTAATTAAAAAATAATTCATAAGTTTATGTACGCTAGATTCATGTATGCATGATTCAATGCCGTTACTCTGATCATCAACATCTCCCCAATGTATTTTGAATTTTCTGCGTTAATTTTCTAACAATATCCAATCAACGGCACAGGACATTAACAAAATTTTACAGTAACGACCTAATACGCATAGTTTTGACATACTATTTGAAGTACATTTATAATAAGATTACATTTCTTGTAATTAAGTAGAAGTTGGAAAGTGAAATAACCTTATTGGCGCACAACATTTATTTTCACTAATAATATGATATTTTCTGAACATTTCTCATAAGGTGTCATCATATCTCATATGTCATTCCAACCCTGAGAAGCTTTGAACGTGGTATTGCTGATAAAATTTCTCCTTGCCTAAAGTTTCTCCTCAAGAAATTGTAGATATAATTCACAACTATCTTCTTAAGCATGGATGAGTTTGGCTCTGCCACCACTTCGGTTTCTCCAATCATATACACCACACTTTTCTCCATTGCTCTCTGAACAAAGTTTATCTCCTCTTCAACTCCCTGCATTTGTGGATTAGAGATTCTACTATTAACTCCAAATGAATGAATAGAATCAGATGAAGCACCAGACACATTCATTGTAGGGTTACACTTTGGATTTTGTTGATCAGATTGAGACAACAACAACACCTCTTGATCTTCCACTACTTGATATGAAGAACTTGTTGGGATTATTTGATTGGAAGAAGAAGAACCCTTTCCATCCTTACCAAAATTTTCATTGGTGTGTTGTTCAGCACCACTTCCTCCCACTGCTTCAATCACATGAGTAAAACTTTGAGTACGAATAAATTCTTTTAGTTGTTCCACTAATTGTTGCTCAAACTCCTTTGGTTCTCCAATCACATCATTATAGCCATACCTCACAACACAACGAAATATTCTATACTCTCTTGCTTGAACTTGTCTAAAAAGAAATCTCTCTTCTATTGCAACTTTACTAATAGGTATAGGCTTAATGGAAACAAACACTATAACAGAGTGGATGTAAGGTATGTTTGCAACAACATGAGCAAATATTGGTGGAACCCCTTCAACAAGCTCAGAGTATAGAAGTGCTACTCCAGGAATTCTAGATATAACTTTTTTGCTTACTATTTCTCTTAGATATTCACCAGAAACCTTGTTGTTGAGCTCAAACATGTACCTTTTTCTATGTGTGTAATGCCAAATGCCCATGATGCACATCAAGATAAAAGCAAGTACCAATGGAAGAAAGCCTCCTTGAACAAATTTAGTAAGCATGGATGATAGATACACAATCTCAACTGAACCAAATACCACAACAAAAACAGCAATCCACAATATGCTTGTCTTCCATATAACAAGCATGATAAGAGTAACCATGCAAGTTGTAACCAACATTACCATGCACACAGCAATCCCTGTAATGAAAAGCAATTAAGTAACTAACAATTAGCACACATGTTTTATCATTATATATTGGGGTTTGATTTTCTCATGTTGCATGAGAATTCAATTCTTATGTTGTGACTCAACTAGTGGTGGGCCCCACATTTATTAAAAAGAGAAAAAGAAAAGAAAAGCTTTGCACGCAAATCGAACGGGTCACAACATGAGAATTGAATTCTCATAATTACATTTGATTACCAAAAAAAAAAAAAAAAAAGAATTCTCATACAACATGAGAAAATGTTTTCCTTATATATTTTGTGAAGAAGTTGAAGTTCTGATAAGCATACCGTAAGCATTTCCAATCTTTGTTGTGGTTTTGAAAACGGCACAGACTATGATACAAGCTATCATAAGAAAGTAGTTGATCTCAGGTATGTACACCTGTCCTTCATATTTGGAAGAGGTATGTATGACCTTAACTCTTGGGAAGCATCCTAAACTTTGAGACTGTTGAATAATAGAATATGCTCCTGAAATCATAGCCTGGCTTGCAATGATAGCAGCACAAACCGCCACAATAAATGTTGGCCAAAATATTGCATCTACATGTAAATGGAAATGTTGAAAACAGTGATGAGGAAATTGTAACTTAAAAAGTTTCATTATTTTAGTGATTTCATGAATCTTTGTAATCAATAAACAATTCCATTCTACATTGATAGAAGAAACTTACTAGGTATTGATTTATAAAAAGTATTCCCTATTGCATCTGGGAACTTTCTAAGATATGCTGCTTGTCCACTGTAAGCGCAAACTAGTGCAGGAAATGTAATAAAAGAGAAACTAATCTGCAATATAACAAGGTGTATATAATAAGTCACTGGTGTAATTTATACTTTTCGAAGCACGAATTATCTTATATTTACAAACTTTTTGTTTACAAACTCAACTATGTAATCTGGGAGTACATACTCAAGTATTTGTACTCGCCGGAGTATATAGTCAGTGACACAGCCGGACTCCCATTGGAGCCTGGTCCAAAAAATTATATGTGTATTTATTTTTTATTTTTTTTTGTTAGTTCATATTATAATATATTTAAATTATATTAAATACAAAACACATGGACAGAAAGCATAAAAAAAATTATAATTTTATTAAATATATTTTAATTTTTTTATATAAGTGAAAATAGAACACAAAACTTAACACAACTTATCCAAATCTCTCATCAAATATATTTTAATTTTTTTATAGGATCAAATTACAAATTTTAGCCCCGACCAGATTACAATTTTAGACTGGGCCAAATTATAATTAATTATATAATTATACATGATAAGTACAATTTGTTAAAATTTAACCCGGTCGTGTCATCCCCAAGCATCATGTGGCTCCGCCACTGTATATAGTTGAGTTGAGTTTGTAAACATAAATCTTATAAAACACGACTTGTAACATAGTGCATTTATTTACTTACTTGAATTGCTCGCACGTTGAAGTGACCCAAGTCTGCAAACATGGCCTCAGTCCCTGGATCATTAAAAGTGTTTATTTGAAGTAAACAATATGTTTTCTCATATATTAATTAATATGAAAGAGCATAAAAAAAGCTACTAGGCACTTGATGCCACAATTCACCTGTAATGCAGAGAAATATTCCACCAAGAGAAATCCAACCTTTTTTACCATTCCTTTTCATATAATCTATAATGTACTTTGGATTGAAAGCTTTCAAAACACCAACATCATATTTGAACAAGTTGTAAAGACCTATGCCTCCAATGAATAAAAACCAAATCACAACCATAGGGGCAAATGTGTAGCCAACTTTATCAGTGCCAAACCGCTGGACAAGAAAGAGAACGATCAAGATTGCTATGGAGATCCCAACAACAGTCCCTGAACGTGTGCAACAATTCATCATTAGAATTTGATGATAGCTTGAGATTGAGTATTTAACTTCCAATATATTTATTACGAATGACCCAAAATTTTTTTTGAAGAAAAGACTTGCTTGTATTAAGCCTACTCTTTACTTAAGCATGTACTAGTAAAAGGATTTGAATTAGTAAATTATTACAGTACTTTTTACAAATAATACAACAACGATATTAATTGTCACGCAGCTCGACTTAGATTAGTCTCATGTGCGGATTCTTTTCCCCACATCAGTTGTGGAGAATTTAATGTTGTCAAACACGAGTTTCTACATAGAAATGAGAAGGGGTGGTAGAAATGTAAAACGTAGAAACGACACGAAACGTAAAGTTTCTACTTTCTATATATATGCATGTAAAAAAAATATTGCATAATGATGTGTGTTAAGCCACTTATCTATCTAAAAAGGAAAATCATTTTTGATAATCAAGTATAAAAATTATAAACAGTAACAACTAACAAATAATGGATACCAATATGCTCTAACTGCTTCATACACTCTGCAGATTTTGGATCATCGTTAATCAGGATATAATTCTACTTCTTTCAATACACAGAATGATCCAAAAATACAAAACGATTCTCATAACATAACTTATAATAGAATTGCAGTTTATAAGACATAATTATAATAGACATATATCCAAACAAAAAGATATCAAGATACTATGCATATAATTGGGTTTTTTTTTAAAAACGGTGAAAGCGGTAAAAGCGTAAGTTTTTACCATTTTTACGTTTTTACACGGCGTTTTTACCAGTTTTTACCAAGGATCATTTTTATTTGCATTTTTATTTGTGTTTTAAGACGCATCACTCTAGTAAAAACGTAAATTTTTACATTTTTACACTAATTTTTGACAACAAGAGTGGAGATACTCAACTTGACTTACTCCAAAATGACAAATAGGAACATGAAATCAAAACATAAATAATAAACAACAAATAAAATGCAACAAGTGTTTTTTACCTTTTCTTTTTTACGAAACAAATTTCATATATATATATATATATATATATATATATATATATATCATCTAATATTTTTTCTAAAATTATGTATAGTTTCAAATTAATACACTATATACGTTGCCTTTAAGAGGAAGAAAGAAGCATCTACCTTGGCCAAGTGATGAGATCTTGAATTTGATCCCACTAACTGCTGAAAGTACTGCATAGTAAACAATTGTAGACAATATGTTACATATACTAACGAATTAAGCAATTCCTTAGCTATGAAGCCTAGTGTTAAATTATTAAGATAAAATTATCTCACCTGAAATAGATGGTGTAAGAATTCCATCTCCAATGATCATAGACGTTGCCATGATAGTTACAAGGAAAAGCATAACTTGAGCGAATTTACTGTTCTCGAGCTTGTGCTTAATCTTTTGTGCCCTCTTAAATTGTTTGGATGGTGTGTCTAGTTTGTAATTGGAAAGTTGATTGTCTTCTGGTTGCTGATTTGGAATTAAGCTCACCTTCGCGTACCGGCAAATCAAAGAATACAATGCAAATGTACCACCTAAACTCATGTGTACGTACCCAAACAAAATTAAACAGAAATATATATTTAAAATTAATAATAATTAACAATTTGCTTCTACAGATAAAATTAAACTATATGGAAATTAGATAAAGATGTGTAAAGATTTGGGATGAAGTCATGAAGAGTACTAATAGTATAATTAAGGGGGAAACTATATATACCAGGACTAAAAAAAATGAGTTTAGTTTAAGAAAATGAAAGAAGAAGAAAAAAACGTAGGGCCCACCTACATAAATAATATGTAATAAACTGTATACGAAAGTTACTGAACCAATTTTTTCTAATAATAAAAAATAATTTATAGATAATGCTTAATATATATGTGGGCTCAAATGTCATCATCAAATTATTCTTCTATTTGATTTTTTATCAAAAAAAATCTAAGCAAAAGATTTTTTATCGGTACCAATTTTATTTTGTTTTTTTAAATATTCCTTGCTTTCCCATTAATTTATAAAGGGTTTTCATTTCCTCCTTTAACATAACACAACAAACTTTCCTACACACACAACATTTTGTGGGGCCCACACATTTTAAAACAAAAAAGAAAAGAAAAAAATATGGCACGCAAAACGAATCTCTATAACATTACACAATCACTTTTCCTACAACATAATGAACATAAAACCCATTTATAAATTATGTCTAAAAAGACTAAAAGTTTAAAATATCTATGGGAAAGATAAATTATTGTAGCTAGTGCTGCTTCGTTGCATGATGGTTAAAGAATAGAATATGTTGCCTCTCTTTTTCAGACATTTTTCTTGACTAAAGAGAACAAAATTAATGTTTCCAAAAAGAAAAATAAAAAAAGAGAACAAAATTAAAGGTTGAACAAAAGAGAGAGAGAGAGAGGGAATGCATATATTGCATGATGTGAACATACCATCACCATTGTCGTTAGCCAACAAAACAATGAGAATATACTTAACAAAGGGCATGAGTATAATGGTATAGATGATAAGAGACAAGCATCCAAGAAGGTCATTGGTGTCCTGGATACCATCGGTGAAGGTGCTATCATAGACGTATAAAGGAGAAGTTCCAATGTCCCCATATACAATCCCTATGCTTTGAAATGCTAAACTCAATGTCCTCATCCAACTTTTCTGTTACACGTGAAAAAATAAAGGTCAAGAGTTAATGATCTTTTTAGGAGTAGAAAATCCAAGAGTAAGGGCAATCTATTTTATTTTTAAAGTTAAAACATGTCTTGACTTCAAAGATGTATTAAGGGCAATCTAGTACTTGTCGTAAGTCTCACTATATAAGAATTTATAGATCTATGCATATTATTTTTTATTTTATTTTTTTTTGAATAAATTCAAAGGTATCCTCCGGCCGTAACCGAAGACTAATCCACATCAAACATTGTCGGACCCTTTCGGGACGGCTCTCTCAAATCTTTTTTTTTTCATTCGCAGGGCTCGAACTCGAGACCTCTGGTTAAGGGACCCAGACTCCTTACCACCTGTGCCAAAGGAGTTTGGTAGATCTATGCATATTATATAAATGACTTATTAAGCAAAGTTATAAATGAAAATGAAACTCAAGACTTCTTAATCAATACAGTTGGATTCTACGAATTGACTTAATTCTTATTGGCTTATTAAAGTCAATGATTTAACTGGATGGCATATGCATGCATTTTAACTAACTTATAACATTATAAACCAATATCATAGGAGATAATATCATTTGCGTGTAGGAAAAGAAATTTTAACTTATTCTATCAACATTTTATATTTTTAGTAAAATCACATATATATATATATATATATATATATATATATATATATATATTTTGGTAACAAAAATCACATATATTTAAATTCCTTAATTACAGTTTGTACTTCATCAATTGAGAGTAAAATTATTCTTTCTTTTATATTTAATTTAATATAAGTTCTTAATTAACATTGAATATAAATTTTCAGTGCAACCTATAAGTTTTCAAATTATCGTATAAATGATAGGAAATTTTATGTGTTTTTTTGTTTTAAAATATATCCGAGTTGAATGACGTAAAAGAAAAGGTTCGTTCAACAGCACTACTTTTGTTCAACAGCACACACTTATATGCGTATAAGTACTGGATTTGGTTTTCTCATGTTGTATGAGAATTCAATTATCATGTTGTGACTCAACTAGTGGTGGGTCTCATATTTATTAAAAAAAAAGAAAAAAAATTTGCACGTAAATCGAATGATCACTAACATGAAAGTTGAATTCTTATGTAATATAAGAAAATATTTTGTTGACATGACGACTCCTTAATGCACTAAAAGAAGTCTGGGGTCTAATCATTCATAAATGAATTCTAATAAGTGGAAACAAATATGACATTAAGTAAAACCATATAACATTCAATATGACTAAATATGGGGAGGATTGTTTCTCCATGCAACCCATGCAAACAACTTGTACTCGGGTTTGGGGTGAAAAAAACACATGATATTTTAGGAATTTACTCCTTCCTTGAAAAATGAATTCTTTTAAAAAATATCCTGTAATTTTTTTTCTCAAATTCCAAAACGGAATTATTTTTAAGGTACAGGAGATAATTGTATTTCATATTGCAGGAGAAATACTACACATTTAAATATGTGTATATAAGAATTGATTAAACAAAGAAAGACATTGAAAAAAAATCATATAAGTATTATTGGAGAATTATAATTAGGGTAAGTAAAAACATAGGAAAAAATTCTTATATTCAAATGTTATCACACTCTCATAAAAATAAAACAAAATACAATTATTAGTATGGGTTTGTAATTCCAAAACGAGGTTATTTTACAGTTGAGGAACGTTAAAAGAAACCTTAAATCCTATAAAATTAGTAACGCAACTAATAATATGAAAAAGGAAATGTTTTACACTGACCACATGAAACAGGAGAAAAAATTTTGTGGGACAGGACCATGGTGGTCCCTCCCAAAAATAGAAGAAAAAAGATGGAGGGAAAAAAATCAAAAAGAAAATGATAGAAGATTTTCTGTTTATAGAAAAGGGACCATTGAATAAATGATGAGCATAGAACATGTTAAATTTCTTCATCAAACAGATGCAAGCCCATGAGAAAAAAAGTTTTGAGAGGTAGAGAGAGACCTTGAGGGCATGGCTTTTGGTTGAGGAAATTCTTCCAGCCTCCAAATTGAGGGAATCAACATGATTAAGCTTTTCCCACGATGGCTTTCGATCGTTCATATTCTTTGTGAGCTCAGCACTCGGTATATCCTTGTTACTTTTCATGGCTTCCTTGGTCCTCGGAACAACTATGTTAGTACCTCGAAATTTGTACTAGGTTTCACTTTGCTTCGGATTCATTTTATAGGCATAAAAAGTAAGAAGTTGTTGCTTTTTTTTCATTATTAAATCATGCATAATAGAGTTCGAATTCCTGGTGCTACCATAAGCTGTGAGGGGCCACGGAATATCCCCTCTTTAAGGATTGATGACAGCAATGTAGAAATGTGAATATTTTGAGTTTTACAAAGAAATATTGCAATCATCACTAATAAATATTCCTGCGCGTCAACCATCATATCCCTTTCAAACTCAAAGCAAAGCAGAGAATAGATAAAACCTTGGTTAAACCACTAAATAATTACAGGTGTGTACGGGCAGTTAATTTAATAAAGGCCAACTACCATAATAATGCATATAATTTAATACTTGGAATTACCCCCATAGCTTATTATAAATATTTCACTTCTCTGTTTATTTTAAACCTATGCTTAAGAAACCTTCGTGCCCAATCACACATGGTTGAGACTCCTTCAAAGATTTTTGGCATGGGCCAGGTATTATTATTAGAGTGAGGCTTGAGTCCTTTGTCTTTCACGGTGCACCAAATGGGATACCTGCGAAAACACTCCGATTCTATTAATATATGATTAGGCAGGCAGACAATGTGAGCTTCCTAAATCAAATATATGATTTCATGATATTAATATGATAAGCTTGGTCCTTTACTTTAAAGTCTAGTTAAAAAGTATAACTTCAATATATTACTATAATGTGTATATTTACTATCTTTATTAATTAATCACATGTTAAAGCTGAATATGCAAATAAAAACCAAGAAAACAAAAAACTAACTTCGAAGGCACTATAGCATAATAGATGACTGAACAGAATTTTTATAATAAGAATTTTAAATAAACTAATTTGACATATTTTATAATTGTATATATTTGTATTTTTTATAAAATCACATTTTAATGCCGAATATGCAAATAAAAATCAAGAAAAACAAACTAGCTTCTAAGGCACTAAAGTAAATCCATGACAGAGCATTAATTTTAGGCATCAGAGTCATACAATCAAGAAGCATGTCTTAGTAATTTGGTTGACTTGGTAACTGAAGAGAAGTTAGATGGTTTCAGAAAGCATGTGACAAACCTTGCATGCAGCTCTTGACTTTTTGGTACGCTTGAAGACTCGGATGTAATATTCGTGATGACCCATGAAATAAATTTAGGAGCGGATCCTATCATGTGTTAATTAACATGACCAATGTCATGTGGGGCAATCATAATCATACGTGGGTAAGTGAAAAGTGATAAGGGAGATGTTGATAGGAGATCATCACCTTGTGTGATT
Source organism: Gastrolobium villosum (assembly GCA_032173675.1). Lineage (NCBI taxonomy): Eukaryota > Viridiplantae > Streptophyta > Magnoliopsida > Fabales > Fabaceae > Gastrolobium > Gastrolobium villosum. The sequence continues at coordinate 95,658 of JAVKPL010016274.1, read as the reverse complement.
AACTATCTTCATTGTCATGTGAAGCCATGTTGTTTATGGAAACTTCAAGGTAGTATGATATGTTTAAGCGAGATTAGATATTTTCGCAATTTGTATGAGTTATAATTACAATTTGAATTGTTTATAAATACGAAAAATATTTTAAGTAATAAAAGATAATTGTTTAAAAAGAAAAAAAGATTATCCGTGCTTTAATCAACTGTAATCGTAACTGCGCTTAATATCATACGTAATGATAACAAATCGGTTTTAGAATAGGGTGTTACATTATCTCTCTCTTAAAAGGATCTAAGTTTGTGTCTTTTAAAAGGACACATACTTTTCTCATATTTAATATTTTAATGTGCTAAGAAAAAGAAAATTTGAAATTATAAATTAAGTATGGGAAATGATACTCTCATGTTGCATAAGATATCTATCTTATGTCATACACCCATAGAATTTCGTGTCAATTTTTTCTTTTCTTTTTAAATTATGGACCCCACATATTTGTGTCACCCACATGAGAGTACTATCTCATGTAACATGAGATTAGTAAACCCCATTAAGTATTTGCTAGTTATTTCATGGCCCAATTATTCTTTTCCCCTTACCTCAGCCTATTTTCCTTGAACATATTGAACTCTTACCTTCTCAACATAGAGAAAGAGAATGGCCTTCAGTTTTCTATTTCATAATGTATTAGAAAAATATTTATTTTTTTAAAGGACATATGGAATTATGTCATTTTAAGTAAGAGAAAGATATATTCTTCTATGACTTTTATTATTTGTGTCTTTTTTCACTTAAAATAACAAAATTTTATATCTTTTAAAAGGACAAATATCAAATCCATTATATATGTATAGGTGAAATTATTTCTAAAGACGTCCAGCTAGTAATCTTATCATTGATTCTTATTTATTTTTCGTATTTAATGTTTTTACCCATATGTGTATGGTTATGAATTTATGATTTCTAACTGAATGTCTAGCAACTTGAGAAATAATAATCCCATGACTATATATATATATATATATATATATATATATATATATATATATATATATATATATATATATAGAGAGAGAGAGCGGGGTAGGATCCTTTGATATCATTGTCAAATTTAAAGTTTGATACCTCGTCTGAGAGCCGTTAGATAAAAAAAAAGTAACCACTCTAATTTATAAGCATGTGATACCATTAATTTTTTTTAATCTAACGACTCTCAGATAAGGTGTCAAACTTTAAATTTAAGACCAATGTCAAAGAATCATATATATATATATATATATATATGGGGCAGGATATTCTTACACCGGTGTAAGAGTTAGAAGTCTTACACTCAATCTTGACCATTGATCCACTTGTATCCAATGGCTCATATTATTTAAAAATTTGAGCCTTTAGATATAAGTGGGATCAATGGACAAGATTGAGAGTGTAACTTACACTGGTGTAAAATGATCCTAACCCTATATATATACATATATATATATATATATACATACATACATACATATATATGGCTTTGGTTTTGTCCTATTACATGAATTTTTTTTTTTCCTACAAAAAAATATGACAAAGTAGATAATAATAAAGTGAAAGATGCACTGTATTCAAAGATTTTATGTTGTCTCAAGCGGTTGCGTGACATCAATTTTTTTCTTATAATATAATTCTTATTTATCCTATATATATATATATATATATATATATATATATATATATATATATATATATATATATATATATGTGTGTCTTTTTTAATAATGAAATGATTGCTTACCTTTTAATAATGAATGCTTGCTTACACGGTTGTATTTGTATTTTTTCTTTTTGTGAAAATATTTGGCTATTTGTTATAGGGTAAAGTGTGTGTCATTTTAAAGGACATAAAGTTGTGTCATTCTAAGAGAGAGAAAGAGATAGATAAAGGAAGAAAGATAGTTGATAAAAAAATAAAGGTAGAGATTCCACCTCTTTATGAAAATGAAAGGATATAAATGTGTAGGATAAACATTTTTCACTTTCTTATACAATGCCAGGACAAATGTTTCGATCTCCTGACATTTTATTTGACTTTGACACCCCTTTTCCCTTTTCAATAACGCGATAAATAAACGATATCTCTTCACTTACTAAGTTACTATGCAAACCTTTAGAAAGATCTTACATCACAAATTTCTTTCTCTTTTAGTAACTATTGTGGGCTGGCCCATAACATCACACTTTTTTGTTAAACTAAAGTCAGAACTCTAGTTAAAAACAATATAAAATATATTCTGTTGCGCGCCAGATCACATATAAACATGCCACCACTACTTCCCAAAGACTAAATAATTACCACTATTTCCTAAAAATTAGGTAACTTCTTAATGAGAGCATCTAATCTAATGTGTACCGGCACCACCATTTTTTAGGTGGCCCAGTATAAATAGGAAGGTAAAATTAAAAAAGAAAGAAAATAACAGAGGTAAAAGAGGAAATGAAAAATTGATATGGTGAGAGGAAATACCAAAAGATTCAATGGTCCTGGACCATATTAAATATTTCTCATCTTAACGTAAAAAAAAAAAAAGATAGAAACAAACTTTATTTTTTCAACTCCTTTAACTTGCCTTTGTGCAATAAAATGTCAAATCAGCAACTCTAGTAGTACCCTAACATTTAAAATCAAAGAACTATGTTTCCAAAAAAAAAAAAAATCAAGAACAAAGCCAAACAGTGACAAGGAAGCTGAGTAAATAAAATGAAAAGGATCTCAATTGGACTCGTAAATATTATTTTTGGAAAGAATTTAAATATATTCTTTTCTAATTTATCCTGCATTTTAGATTATTCTCATAATCAGTTTAAAGATTTAAAACTTATGAAAATATCAGAGAATCAACTCGCTTCAAAGAAATAATTAAAGCTGGGTTAACTGAAAAAAAAATAAAAAATCAAGAACAAAAAAATCATTCAATGTGCTTCTGCCTTTTCAAGGAGGGAAGCAAGCAGCACTGTGTGTGACGCCTTGTAAGTCTATCCATTCTTTCAGCTCTTACTACGTCTTGATTAATCAAAACATAATTTCAAGATTGAACTCAACAAACTTGACAATTAATTTTGAGAGCAGAACTAATTATTTAAGTGTGAATGATATAATTTCTTGTTAGATAAAAAAAAAAAAAAATAAAAAAATAAAAAAAAATCTCATGAACTAAATATCAGGTTTTGAATTTGTCATTCACCTCATAAATATAGAAATCTCCCCTGGCACGTAACAGTGTGGGTACCCGTAGTAAGTAGTAACCAAAGTGAAGTCAGCTTGAATCTGATCGGAATTATTTATAAAAATCAAGAAACATAAATGAATTAGTCAATGAAAGCACAGGAGAGTAAGAAGTGAATTTGAGTTTGATTTATACTAAATATATGGAAAAGGAGGACGAATAGCTTTAACTGTGATTAAATCGTGACTCGAATTAGTCTCACACCTAACTCAAAAATTGAAGTTTGTAGGTATGTTAGAGAACAAACTCGTCTCAAAGAGATAATTATGCTCGGTATAAAAAAAAGAAACTGCACCAACGAGGGTTGGCTCAAGTGGTAAAGTACTTGGGTTCGTTTAAACAAGGACTCGAATTCGAGACCTTGTGTATGTAGAAAATCCTCGCTGGGAGACTCACCTGTCAATACTAGGTAACCGACGCGAGTCGGACTGGACATAGTCGGGGCGAAGTCCCGAAAACCAGTGGAGCAATAAAAAAAAAGAAAAAGAGGAAACTGCACCAATAATATCCATTGTAATGTAGCAGTCTTTCAAGGCTCATCTACGCATTATTCTTCTAAATAATTGGAAGAGAGGAAAGATCAACCTGAGAAATGAAAATCTTAAAATTTGAAAAGAAGAAAAAACTTGAGAGAGAAAAAGTAAAAATTTTATTTTTTCAGTGACCTTTTCTGCTTATTTTCTTATTAACTAAACAAGTGAAATTTCTTTTTTTTTTAATCAAAGCCTTTGAACTAATTCCAGAAGATCGCACAAACATATTTTGTCATCATAATTCTGAACATTAAAGATCCTTATTTAACTTATTTTGCTCACGCCTTATTCTATATAACGAAAGATATATATAGAAAGATATTTACATTTTTCTTCGCCGTTTCTTTGTATGTCTTAAATAGATTTTCTGTCATGGTTGGTGCTTGCGCTAATAACCTTTTTCGACAACATTTCCTAGTTCATGGAAAATGAATATAACAGCCATTGTATTCAAGATGGGGACTCGGCTTGTAGAGTATAATAATCCACACCTTTCATTCGCCTTGACCAATAGCTTCTAGCATCACATGAGCTCGTTAAATTAGGGCAACACCTTGAAAACCTTAATATTTATATCTCAAACAGAAGAAAATATCAGAGGAATTAATGGTTGAGGTAACGATTCACTTCACCCACCCATTAGAAAGGGGTTTATGTTTGTTACATAAGAAATGAGAATCCTAGCAAAAACAGTAAAATGCAAAAGTTCATCAACATTTCCTTTGTTGTCAGTTGTCCTACCAGTACTAAACAATGCTGATGACATTTTACACCCAGCCAAACCCTGAAACAATTAAAACTCATCATCGTTCTAACTTGTAACAAAAGGCACAAAACCACATCATGCAGTTAGTTACATGAAAAGGGTCATCACATTATTAACTGATTAATACTCAAACTGATAATGGTAAATGCTTAGTTGAAGGACAATTTATGACAAACGCATATAAAAAAGAGCAAACATAAAAGGAGCGAAATCTAAGACAGCTTAGAGGATGTACCATTGAAGAAACTTCCACTATAACCAGATGAGAAGAATGTAAAGGAAAAGAAAAGTAGGAAAAAATGTATATAGCACGGAGAAAACCAAATTAGCACACTTTAGTACCTACGTTAAACGTTACGAGCATAATTATGTAGAATACAACTTCGATGCACAGGGCAGCGGCCATATACGGTCTATTCAGACCAAACAATGGTACATATAATTATTAGGCCGAGGAAATGCCTCTGATTGGTCACTTTCAAACTCACATCAAGACCCTTAAAAACTGGGAGGTGATTAGGATTAGTAGCTGTTTTGCCATATTTGTTGGGACTGCTTAGGTGGTTGGTTTTGGGAACCAGCAAGGGATGCTTCCCTTGGGTTCTGCTGCTGATGTTCCAGAGAAATCCCAGTCTGAGAATGGTAGAAATTAGGGTACCCAAGAGCTCCAAAATGCTGTGAAGGCTGCTGCTGACTTTGCCGAAATCCACCTGGTTGTTGTTGGTTCTGTCCCTGAAAACTGTAATAATTGCTGGGAGGAACCGCAGACATTGTTCGAGAGCCAGGCCCATGAACCCACATGGGAGAATTCTCATTCTGACAGAAGAAAACAAGAAAACACAAAATCAGCCATTTCATTCTTCAATATAATTAAACCATAAGGAGCCCGATTCTCTACTGTTATCTTTTCCTTACCCCTTGCCACCGACCCCCTTTTGTTTACATGCCTTTAAATATAAAAATAAAATAACAGATAACTTCACTTTGATATAAAATGATGGTTGCACTAATGATAACAAATTGGCTAAACTCCCACTTTCCGGTTACAATTTATTCTCTTGGGAGTTTAGCCAATTTGTTATCATTAGTGCAACCATCATTTTATATCAAAGTGAAGTTATCTGTTATTTTAAGATGAAGATCTTTCTACCTGCTGTAGTGAAATCATATGATTGTTTTCCTTGTACTGGGAGTTTATGATATCATCATATCCAATGGTTGTACTAGTAGGGGCAGCAGGTGGATTCAAAGGATAATTTCCTCCAGGAATGCTGGTTGAACTTCCAAAACCATATCCAGATGCAATAGCAGCAGACTGCGGCAAGCTGCTGACAGAAATGCTATTTTTATATTGTGGAAGAACTGCTGCCAGAGATTGGTGGTATGTGCTATTTCCAGCAAAAGATTGCTGAAACGCTGATGGCATGTAGGTATAGCTCTGAGGCAAGAATGGATAACTAATCATGTTAGCAAAATGTCCCAGAGGAAGAGTAGGCTGGGAGTAGGGATGCACAGCAAGGTGTTGAGGAAGTGCAGGTCCAGTGGCAACACTGGCGGCACCGGGCAGAGCTTGTGGATTAGGTTGAGGCGTAGAAATGCTGTTTGCTCTTAGAGCCTGCATGTTGACAAAGAAAATTATCAAGACTGAATTCCTACATTCTCCATCTTACTAAAACATTAAATTCAAGATACAAATATAACATATAACTAAGCCATAGTGATCATTAGCAAACAATGTTAATACGAAATGCACCCATGACCTCCACTAAGATTATTTCTTAGACTCAGTTTAATATACCCTTATATACAGGGGTAAAAAAAGTAAACAATGGATTTTCTATATCTATTCAATACCGATACTCATACAATCCTTTTTCTTTCTTTTTTTTTAATATCCACCACCCTAAAACTACTTATGACTACAAGACACAATTGATTCTGACACCTAAGCATGAAAATCCAAACACTTATCTCATCTAATAAGTCCTCTTAAATTGCTAATTTAATATAAACGTCATAATGTCATACAAAGAAAACAGACTGACTGGCGAAAGATCAGCTCATATGGAGGCACTAATCAGTAATCACTCAAGTTGTTTAAAACCAAAACATGAAAATTGCCTTTTTCTTTTTAGACAGCTGTTCATGAACACCAAGTGATTGAGCCATTTTATCATCTTCTGATTTGAGTGGACCACTGGAAGTCAGTCAGGACTTTAACTAATGTCACATGTTAGTCAAGTGAACAGTTGGTAAGCAATACACACAGAACACAACATAAAACTATAACATAATATCTGGCGAGAAATTTGCATTTCCTTAACAGATGTGGTTATCTTAATGCTTATTATTGCTAACCAGAATTTATCAGTATACAACTGCACCCCTTTATATCAAATATAATGTCCACATGAATTCCAATGAACATTTTTTGGGCTTAGAATAATCGAATACTCTGTAAGCCATAATAATAGGCTTTATTTATTACTCAATCTCTTTCAAAAGCCTGTATGTAGAAAAACTTAAATAAGCTAGAGCAGAAGTGCACCTCTGACATGTTTATAGTGGGAACACCAATTGAAGATGCCATGTTGCTATATTTCGCAGGCATTGATTGTGTAGCAGGGAAGGGTGAGTATGGGATATCCTCCCTTGCTGTTTGAACCGTTGAAGCCAACAGAGCATTGGGCAAAGAATTAGTATATGCCTGCTAAAAAACATCACAGATAGATGTAGACAGTAAAATTAATATATAATATCAATATTAGAAGATAAAAGCGACTAAAGTAATATCAGTTGTTATTACTACACTAAAGCAATGAATGGTCTGCACTTCACACCATAATATAGTTTATGAAAAAATCTATTACATTATAATGAGGGTAGAGTTCATGTCATATAAGTTCATTTAGTAAAGCAACTGAGGAGTAAAATTTTGCACTCAGCTCAAATACCTTTGATAAAAAGCTCACACATCATCGCAACAAGAAGAATGAAATATCCAAAAGGATATATTTTTATGTCCAAATTCTAAATTCCATCTCAGAATATAATTTAAAATTGGTCATACAAGATTTAAAGTAATTTTGACAATAAGCCACTACTCTACCACCAAGTTTTTTTTTTTATTCTCTTAAGTAATGGATAGCATCACAGCACCGACCATCCCCAAGTTTTAACATTACAAGATCTCTAATTAGATAATTTTAGAACCAACTCTAATTAATTAAAGACCCAAAATAAGACGCGGCCTTGAAATATATTGTATATTGCACATCCAAAATCTAACAACTCTATGCATTACCATTACACTAGAGAAGGGAGACAGGTTCTGGATCTGCGAGCTTGTCTGTGAATGAGGATATGTAACATCTGGTTGTTGGGCATTTTCATAAGTAAACTCATGCGAAGATGAAGGAAATGGATATTGATTTTCCTGGGCAGTTTCAGGGGCTTCAGATTTTAAAGCCTCTGGTTTTGAAATGGAAGAATCATAAGTCCCAGCATCCACACCAGATATGTGAGCCAAATTCCCATCCGAAGTAGTAGTGAGATGCTCATCCCCATAAAATTCAGGATTTCTGCAATAAAAATTAAACACATACATAAGTAAACTAGCAACGACCAGAATATTGAAGCAAAGTATACTATTATCTCAACACGTACCTAGCGTCTGAGGACCCAATTGTTGAAACATCAGTTGCCCCAGATGTGTCCTCCAAGTTATTTTTTAAGGGCCTAGAGGCATATGGCCCTGATACAGAAAGGGAAGCATTGTTTGCAGATCCAAAACTTCCAAAGCTCAGATTTAAGCATTCTGAAGTATGAAGCTGTAGGTGATTTGGAATCACCACAGAAGGATTGTCCTCCTCTGTTTCTGTCTCTTGATCCTCTTGGTGTAAATTTAGCATCTCTAAGTTTGTAGCCACTGATGAAACACCATCTTCAGCTGAAACGTAGATGTTAAGAAATTAAAGCTTAGATACCATATGTGTATGTCGGCACAAGTCTAATCTAGTCATGAATTTCAAATAATGGTATTACAATAATGCTTCCTAAACCAGTAGAGACCATACACAGACACATGATACATTACAATAATGCCTTTTAAACCATTCACGTTATGCAGGATGAAGAAGAAAAAAAAAGAGCCAATAATAACAATGATAATAATAATGAAACAGTCAGATTGACTCGTCCAAGGGATATCACATCAATATCTTATGCTATTTCTATGACTAAGATTTTCTAGCCAAATCTAACATGCATGCATATTTACAAGATCAATTACGCAGACAGCAGACATAAAACATGAAAGCTAAGAAATTTCAAAGCAAATTTATATGGTGGTAGCATCACTCTAATTACATGATAGTTAAACAAATTTTATGGAAGACATATGTGTTCAATACAAATAAAGACACAAGACATGCAGAATGACAAGCATCCTAGTCAGTAGTCAGTAGTCACCTTCATTATTATCAAAAGAATGTCTATGAGGATGGTAGGAATTTATGTCCTGGTACAAGCTACCATCAAAAACAGGTGCATTTTCAGGAATATCCTCAGATATACTTTTGGCAGGTATAGAAGCAGATCCAACATTGTCTGGATTCTCAACAGGACCATCTTCAGCTAAAAATTCATTTCCGTGGGACTTCAGCTGTCGACTAGCTTCACCAAAGTTAGATGAGTTTGAATAGTACTCAGAATTTGGATGGCCATCAACAACCGAGGATACACAAACAGCTGGTTGGTGCTCAATAGAAGGCCATTCATCGTCCTGTTGGACATTGGGGTTGATAGCAAAACCTTGATCATTATTTGTCTCTGACACCATGGAAACATGATCTTGCAATGAATGCAAATTGTGATGTGAAGCTGCTGGGGGTGCAAAAACATTCTGATGATTACCACTGTGGACAGAAGAGTTAGGCATGGATGCCTTGGTCTGTGGCCTACCCATCTTGACAATATCAGCCATTGATACTTGACCCGGGTTCAACATCCATGCAGATTGCAATCCACCATGCTGTGATGATGAAGATAGTCCATCACAGACACCGACAGAATCACTGCAACAGTTTTGAGCATTTGTGAGACGCACTATCTTGGCTTACATACTAATACTGTGTTTGGTATCCAAGTGCTTACAGACACAAGTTCATTTTATTTTGTTTTATTTAAAAAAATAAAAAATAAAAACAAATGAGTAAACACTAATTTTGGCCTCTCCGAGATATATGCAACATTATATTGGTCTTCCATTCCTTAGCGACATCAAAGTGGTCCTTAAATGATAAGTAACGTCATCAGTTTCATCCTTCAAGAACCAATTTGATGGCAAAAATGAGACATTGAAAGCCTAATTTGATGTCACATGTATCTTTAGAGGACTAACTTAATATATTTATAGACAGAGGACTCGTGATCATTTGATGTCTCACATATCTTTGGAGGACCAAGATTAAAATTCCTCATTTATAAAGTTCATGCCACAAGAGATAAAGTAGAACCAGAAAGTAATGCAGAGAATAAATGGCACAGAATGGACCTTCTGTTTGAGAAAAGAATAAAAGTGAATCTATACTGAAAAGTAGGATGCTTTGACAACCTAATTGCTTTTTAGATAAATTGGAGGAACCATTTTCAATAGTGTCAGCTGGTAAGTGAATACAATTGAATTTCATGATATATAAAAGTGGCCAGATTTAGTTTCTCTACAATAACTAGACCTAATTCACAAACAAGTCATAATAACCATCACAATTCCTTTAATTCTACTCCAATCATAAAGGAAGAGAAACCTGTAGGATGATCGTTGCCTGTTCACATTATTCTCCAACACACTAGAAGCAGAATACATAGAGCCTTCATAAGCAGGCATTCCATTCTCCTTCTTGAATACAGGTTTTCCCTGCAGGAGACCAGAATCTGACATCCAAAAATCGGAGAGAAAATTAAAATTAAAATTAAAATTAAAATAATAATAATAATAATAATAATAATAATAATAATAATAATAATAATAATAATAATAATAATACCAACAGAAACAGATAAGGTAAACTTGATGAAGTCCAAAACAACATTACACTGAAAGCATGTAATCTAAGACACTATTCAAAAATAACATCCATCAACCACATACCACTACCACTGAATTGAGTTGCACCAGCACGCCCAACATAGCGATCAGTGCCAGCCCTACCACCACCACGACTCGATGTATTGTTTGTCCCACGAGGCCTCAAATCCGTTGTGTCCTTATTCTGAAGAAACAATCAAATCAAATCAAATATAGCAAAGAAAAAAAAAAAAAACTGGACATTGAGCATAAACAAATAGATAAACTAAACTAAAGCAGTGAGGTCTTCATGATATGCATCAACAAAATAAGCTTATAGATTCATCTACAAAAAAAGGAACTGAATAAAGAAGTTAATAATAAAAAAAAAAACGCACCTCTTTTTTCTTTTCACGTTTGCTCTTAACCTCATGAAAAGGATCTACAGAATGAAAAATAAAGATTAAGATTAGATACGTATGCATAAGTTGGAACATTGAAAAAAAATAAACTGATATTTGAATTGATGCCCTAAGAGCTTGACCTTGAGAGAGAAGGCGACTAACAGCTTCGTTAGGGTCCATGTTACAGTCTTTGAGAGTGGCGTAGATCTCGTGATCAGGGATGTTGCTCACTATCTCCTTCAGACTCTGAACCATCTTCCGACTCGCCGCCGGAATCGCCGACTTGTGGCCCCCACCGCCACCGCCTTTGCCACTCATCCTCCTCACTCTCGCTAGGGTTCCGCCGCAATAATAACAACCAACACGATCAAGATATCTCTGCTCTCTCTCTCTCTCTCTCTTCTCTCTCGATTTGCACCCAAACGGAAAGAAAGTGAAACAAAAACCCCCACTTTTCCTTTTCACTCTCACCGTTCTGAATTTTTTTTTGTTATTAGGTTTTTTATTTTTGAAAAAAAAAACCATCAATTATTCTAAAAACTTCATCAGTATCATTATCATCAATGATTTCATTCTCTTCAACATTGATTAATTAGTGTGGTGACCACAATATCTTTTTTATTTTTGAAGCATATTTTCAGAGAGGATCAGTATTTGTGTTTATTCTAAATAAAATATAATCAGTTTATTTAATCCGATTATAGTTTGTACTATTGAAGATTTTGATGATTTTCCATTGAATTCAGAGAAACCAAATAAAAATACGAAAAATAAGTTAGTTTGTATGATTAAAAGTGGCAAATCAACCCACAAACTCACCCCAACCCTCCAACTTCGTTATGGATCAAAACAGGTTGGCGGTGGGTCAAAGCAGATAGTCCCGTGAGTCAATTTTTTTTATATTATTTGGTAGTATTTTATTTTTATTTTTGTTGATAACAAGGTAGTATTTATTTGTCATTAAATTTTTGTGATATAATTTTTTTTATCTTTGTACCTCTTTAGAAAAAATAAAAAAATAAAAGTTTATTTAAGATAAAGGTTTTCCAGGTAAAAATAAATTCCTAAAAAATGTTAACTGAATATTAAATTATATTTAAGCTTAAGATTTGGAGAGAAAAAATTTAAAGGGAATGTGAAATGAAAATATTTAATATTATAAAATTAATAAAATATGATTTATTATTATTATTTAGGGAAAAATTCATCAATATTCCTATAGTTTGCTTCAGAATCATCTATGCCCCTCTGGTTTTTTCTTATCATATATGTCCATCTGCTTTGTAAAAAATAAGAAATCACATGGGCATAAGTGATTCTGAAGTAAACCATAGGGAAATTGATGAACTTTTCCCTATTATTTAATTATTTTTTAAACGGATTGACTCGCCAACCCACCTCAATGTCAGGCAGGTCTAGGGGGAATCCCGTGGCATGAGACCACCACCAATGGGCTAAGCTACATCAACCGTAGCAAGTGGATCCGACACCATGTCTCAACCCAAAACCTTAAGGCATTGGGTTCGTGGGTCCTTCCACTTATATTGACTTCACTTAACCCATTACCAACCAATGTGGGACTTATCATACTTGAATACTCCAACAATCTCCCCCTCAGGTGTGAAACCCAACATTTGTATGCTCCCTTACCTTGGGGCCCAAGTACTCAACCCGCCTCTAGCCAACCACCGAGCTAGTCCGAGCCCATACCCTTGATACCACTGTCATGCAGGTCTAGGGGGAAGCCCGTGTCATTTAAGGTTTTGGGTTGAGATGTGGTGTCGGACCCACTTGATATATTTGGGGTAGCTTAGCTCATTAGTAGTGGTCCCCCGCCACGGGCTTCCCCTGGACCCGTCTAAGAGTGGTATCAGAGTCGGGTGGTGCTCGAGCTAACCTGATGATTGGCTAGGTGGCGGGTTAAGTTAACAAAAACTCAACTTTTGATAAGAAAATTTACTTCTCATTTCAGCCATTGACTCTATGCGTCTGACAGATATCATTTATTGAATTATCAAGCAAATTTCTATAAATCATGAATAAGTGTATATGCGAATTAGGATTTTGAAAATGAGAATGAAAGTATAAGATCATTTGCCTTGTGAAGTAACTTGTGAGATATATTTGTTCCCAACGCATTTCTAATATTCTCATTTGTGAGTTTAGATATAAGGAAAAAATCGTATATAAAAAAAAAACGTAGGAAAAAATGCTTGTCCTTTTAAATGACATAATTTGTGTCATTTTATTCTCACAAAGGAGCAAATTTTTGGTACTACCGTCGCACCTACCACTTCCTTTCAAAATTTGCCACTTATATTTTTTTTTTCTTTTTTTTATCCCACTTTCATCTTCTCTATCATTTTGTGATTGGTCTTCCCTACTGAGTAAATGGTACCACGGTGGTACATTAAAAATTTCCCTCATAAAGAGGTGTGACTCACAATTTTATATTTTTTTGTCCACTCTCTCCTCCTTTATTTATCTCTTTCTCTCACTTAAAATGACACAACTTTACCTTTTTTAAAATGATGCACACTTTTTCCCTTATACATATTTGGTTAAAGAGAAATGATATTATGTCTATGGGTTTTATGTTTATTATGTTGTAGGAAAAGTGATTGTGTAATATTATATAGATTCATTTTGTGTGCCACATTTTTTTCTTTTCTTTTTTATTTTAAAACGTGTGGACCCTATAAAATATTGTGTGTGTAAGAAAGTTTGTTGTGTTATATTAAATGAGGAAATGAAAATTCCATGTCTATTTATTTTAGGCTTACTCTATGTACTCATTTCTAACACCTTTATATCACAATCTTAACTAACTTTTATTCTTGTTTTCTTCTTTTAAGATTCTATTGGTGTTGAAAATAAGTAAAATAGACATAAAAAGAATATAGACATAATATCATATATCTTCGTCAAATCATGTTACATTGTGTGTAAAAACTAAAAAATGTGTGCGCGATGTTTTTTCAAATTTTAAGCATGCATATGAAAATGAGAAGAAGACGATATAATATTTTAAAGCATTGTATGATTCTTTACGCCAGTTATTATGTTTAAGTTGATTATATGCATTAAGTAGAAATTAAGTTTTGTTATTTTGTTTTATTGAAGGTAAAATTTGCAGGCATGATTGTACTTGTCAGATTGATGAAAATAAAGAAGAAGCCAACAAAAAAATAAACTAAAAAAGTAATTATTTAAATACTAACATATTATTGTATATGGTTTATCATTTTTCATCAACATGAGATAAATTTATCTTTATCAACCCAAAATTATATCATTTTGGGTTGAAAAAAAATTAATAGAAGGTGTTTTAAGAATTTTGATTTATTTTTTGTTATATGAATTTTATCAAAACATCATTCATTCACCTCCTAAAAAAACGATAAACCTAATTATATATGCTACTAAACATTTTTGCCATTTAAATATCCTTTTGAAAACAAACAAAAAAACATTAAATTTATATTACAACTTAATTTTTTTTATTAAGATGAATGTAGTGACATTTTAGATTTTTATAAAATTAATTTAATAATAAAAATCTTTAAATTGTCAATGCAATCCGTGCAAGATAAATACAAGAAGCTTGTCACACTAAAGTCTAAAAGTGACAGCTTGTTAATGTACTTAAATTCAAACAAATTTAATAGATATCGGTCGCCGAGGTTAAAAGTGATTATTTAAATTCTAAAATTATAAGTTCAATTATTGGATAAGTATTCTTAATAAAATTTCTGCCCATCACCACATCTGGGTCGAAATTACGAAAATAATGCATATATAAAAAAAATCCAAAATGATAAAAATTAACAATATGGAGCAATTATCAAAAGGGAACTTTTCAAAATTGCCCATTTTTACCAGGCATACACCTTCACAAAATTTGATAATTTGAGAATTTATTATTAGACACCGGTAAAAGAAACATAAAATTCGAATTTAGGAATAAATTCGATTTCTGAGATTATTTGGATGGGTCACAATTGTCAATCCTAATATGGTTGTTGGAAAAAATCATCTTACCCACTTAAATAATCAATTATATAACACACATGTAAACTTACTTTACTAACTACTAAATATAATTTATTAAAATAAAATAACGTGTTAAAAGTAAAACGTGAGAGGATATCTCTTCGGTCATAGAAAGACCGTATTGCTATACCGTATGGTATGCACTCAGAGATAGTGTATAATTAGATATATACTTGGTTAATAGCCGATGTCTCAATCACTGCGCACAAGCAATAGGCTTCTAGCCAATGCGTGGGTCTGTGCACAGTGTGGACAGTATTCGTAAATAGGTTGAAAATGTATACCTAGGGTCTTTAGCCTCTTATTTATAGGGATTACCTCTAGTGTTTCGGTAGACTTTCCAATTGTGGTTAGACCCAGCTTTCTCTCTGTTGAGATAAGAATCCTATTCTTACCGTTTGATATTATTAAGATAGCTGTGCACCTATCCTTTAGCATATATTATTGAGTGGATAGTTAGGATATTATACATATCCCTAACAATATCAAAATTAAAATAAATTTTTTTCCATTTTTGTCTTGAGACACTTTCTTAATAAGATATAAGTTGAATTTCTACTGTTAAGAAGTAACAATTATTTTGAAAGTGGTAAAGAGTTTGTTCGTTGTGAAACTTGTGGCATATCCTAGCCAGAGGAATATTCTTACTATTAAAATTTTTTACTATCAATTCATTACTTATATAATCATCGTTGGATCAATATTTTCTTTTTTTTTTCAAAAACTTTTTAACATTTTTTCTCTTTGATTCAATGGTGATTAGATAGGTAGTAAATTAATAGTAGAAAATTTTGATAGTAACAATATCCTTCCTTTACCTGAATTAAAAAAATAAAAAAAAGGAAAGAAAACACAGTTGTTATGTATCAACGGAAAGAGAAATGGATAAGATGGTATGTAGGTTTGATGCTTTATTCATTGAATGATCAAAGTGAGGTTCAAATGGTCATAGGAGTCATACGAATGTCCATTATAGAAGTGGAACCCACAACAATAATATATTAATGAACAATAATGATTGATACTTATTACGTATAAACCGCGTATACAAATGGTCAAAGGGAAGTGTGACATTTGTGACTCATAAGACCTCTCTCTCTCTCTCTCTCTCTCTCGGAGGAGTCTAACTCAATCAACTAATAGGTTATTCCTTGGCAGGTGTGATAAAGTAGGACTTATCCTTAATTTGCATAATTAATATAAGTTTAATTTAGAAGGTATAACAAGGAGCCTTCTCCATTATTACTACCCATTCATGAATTATTTGGGAGAGATTCGAGCCATTATTTATACAGTAAAAATGTTTGTAAATAATTTTTTTTTAAATAAAATCTTTACTAAATGAAATCTTACGCTAGTTTTTTTTTTTTTTTGGGGTAAACAATCTTATGCTAGTTCTATTAGTAGAGTGTAGACCCAAATTATTGAGTGAGATCTGCATAAGATTTTATCCAATAAATTAAGGATTTAATTTTTTTTAAGAAATAATTTTATTTTCTACATACACATAAAAATATATAGAATCCACATATTTTTTTTCTCTTCTCTTCACATGTCCCTACATAGATCCCACATATTTTTATATATTTAACAGATAAAATTATCTACTATAAAATAAGAAATATTAATCCCATAAATTAAAATGTTGAAAAAAAAATGTCGAAGTACATGCTAACATTCCTCTTTATAGATAAGCTGATTGTTCAGCAAGATGCAGTCATTCCTAAGAATTTGAAACCTTCTTCATCATAGATATTTTTTCATGTGTTGCTGACGTGTCTTTGTAATTTTGTGTAGATGTTTTGCCTCATAGTTATCTACTTAATTTTTTTTTTACGTTTTAAATTTAACTAATTATTTATTACTTTAATTATCAGTTTAATTATAAAAAAAGCTAATGATTTAATTTATATAAAATTAATTATCCACGTTACGTATGCCATGTCAACATAGCCTATGGTCAGGGAATGCATTTTAGAATAAAAAACTAATAAAACCAATCTATGCCATGTCAATCATTTGCATTCATCAGGGACATGGATTGGGAAACCTTGAATGAATCTTGCTAATTTCTTCAATTACTTCAGATGTGAGCTCGATCTTGCATGCATTTAGAACCTCCCGGAGCTGCCATGATTTGGTAGCACCAAAAACGGCACTAGCAACAAGGGGATGTCTCAAAACAAAGGCTGCTCAAAACAAGAACATGAACAAAAATAAGGATAAAATAGACCATGTTAACCAATATGGCCCATATGATTTCAGATCTGAATATCTGGAATCATGCAAATAAAAAAATCAAAAAAAAAAAAAAACCACTCCCCGTTTTCGAACCCATGACCATTCAGTCATGAAGGAACAACTTTACCACTGCTCCGGTTCACCACAGAGCTATAATTATCACACAAAAGAAATAGGAAAAGATATAGGAAAATGTTATCAAACCTATAGCAAGAGACACAGGATGAAGACCATATGTTCTTGCAATATTGAGGTATCCCTGCAAAAAAAAGGGAAAAATATGGTTACGGAGATTAAAAATAGTGAACAGAAGAAATAACTAGGAGCAAGAGATTCTAATTAACAACAGTCAACCATAAGGTTCTGCTTTATATGTCCATTAATATGATAAATCAGCATATAATAAATACTACCCTACTATTGTACATGCGCTATAAGTTAAAATTAAACAATATTCCTCATTCAAATCACATCAGAAGCTCTCTCAAACCAAGCGAAATTCCAATATGCTAATCAAAACATGCAAAAATGTGCTTTAAAAAACTAAGCAACAGGTGACATTCACATTCCGATAAGCTAATCAAAAAATTAGCATTGCAAAAATGTTGAGGAAAATCCACCTACCCCAGCAGCTTCCTTTATAACATTATTGGATAAGTTGTATCTGGATTCTCCTTCTGAATACTTTCCTGTGAATAACAATTGTATCAGTTAGATAAACTCATAAATACCAGGTACATAGCTTACTTTTTCCCTTTCTTCCTTCTTTTATGTTGGGAAGGTGGGCATGGGGTGAAAATAATTGATAAAAATAAAAAAATATTTTACAATATGTCAATTAACCTTTAAAAAGATTTAATCGAGCATCTGTTGGACCACCACCATGGGAAAAATATTTCCCTGAAAGTATACCCATTGCCAGGGGACTGTAGGCCAACAAGCTAATACTGAAAAGAGAAATCAATTATTTAACAATAAGGCTTTCACTAAAAACACAGGAAAATTATTTTGTTTTATGATCATATATCATATTACAAATGTAGTAAGCATCATAAAGAAATTTTCATGCACTAAGCTTTCATTGCTCCATCCATCCACAGAAAATGGAATTTTACCACTCTGCTTCTATTAAAGCTGACTTAAATAATATAAATCTGATTGCTAATGTTCAATCTATTACGCCTTTTCAACTATGTCCCCAAGAATAACCCACAAGATTACATATCAAGCCGAGTCATAACTTCTAAGAATATACTTTACCAAGAGATAGGTATCCTTTAGGAAGCCTAAAATCAAGTAATATCAAACTTATATTTTAATTATTATGAACCAACTATCCCAAAAGTTTAAGTTGTTGGGTGAAGACACATAAATGGTTTTATATCTAACTTGCCCCTCACACAAAAGTCCTTTGGGCTTAAAGCATGGACAATGCACGGGACACCAGTCCACCCTACCTTGCACTAAATTTTACTTTTATCATGAATAATGTGGGCAACAAGGATCGAACTCTAGACCACTTAGTCAAAGAAGCTTTGTTACCATGTTATCAACCAACTATCAAAAAATCTTAAACTGTTGGGTGAAGACACAAATATGATTTAAATCTAACAATAATATTAAATACCTCTCCTGATGGCAGCACTCAGCCATTGCCAAATCAAAAGTTCTACATAGCAGGCTATATGAGTTCTGTCACTAAACAGAAGAAAATTAGTATCAGAAGTAAACTTTCATAAATGGAATTGCAGGGTTGACGGTAATGGATTCATGATGGAAATAAAACGAAAAGTATAGCAGGAGTTGAATGGTAGTAAGTGATAAAACCTGCAAAGATACTATCTTTGGGAAGGAAGGGAATTTTTCAGCAACCTGAATAAACTTCATCACGCCATATGGTGTTTCATTACTAAGACCAATGTATCTGATCTGCAAAGAAAATGCACTCATTTTCATACTCATGATTCAGGAATTATAATATTGAAAGGTTGACAGTTGAAACTACTCGACAATACCACTTACCTTCCCAGATTTCACAGCTCTGCTGAGAGCTTCAAGTTGTTCGTCTATACTAATTGAAGGGTATTGTCGGACTGGGTCATACTCAGTTTCTCCAAACATTGGAACATAGCTACAAGGATTGTTGTAACGTTTCAAGAGTTAAAATCTACATACGGGTGTTCCTAAATAAACAAAAATAAGAAAGCTGGCCAAAATGTGATAGTAAAAGAAAATCAAACAAATTTCCAAATATTAAAGCTAACAAAAACATACAAACCGATCAGGCCAATGAATTTGATAAAGATCAATATAATCCACTTGCATCCGCATCAAACTGCATAAATTCAATAACAAAACTGTCAGAATTTAATATCTGGCAGAGAACTGACAGATGCAAACTTAATTACCATATTATATCCCCTTCCCCCCCACTCTCAGATGTCTGTGTGGGTGAGTGTATATCATGAGTCATCACAATCTAAAACTCCATTACTATTGTTTCGAACTTTTGATTTGATTTTTTATAAGATAAAAAAAAAAAGGGCCGACCCAGTTCAATACCCACTCGTGAGTGTTTGGGGAAGGACATACGAGTCAAGCCTTACCCCCGCTTTTGCGGAAAGGCCGAGTCGAAGCCGGGACCTTGGACATCACGGTAAGCATGCTTACCACTGAGCCAAGCCTGCCCTTCATTTTTTATAAGATAGTCCAACTGAAAATCTTAATGTTTTTAGGGGGTTTCTTAAAAAGGAAAATATTTTTTATGCTCCAGGACCACCCAATAATTTGGTGCTCCCTCTCACAACACCAATTTTTTCTTTCCCTTTCTACCCCTGCTATTTTATCTCTTTCCCAATTTTACCCTCCCATTTACACTAAGGGACCACCTAAAAATTGGTGGTCCCGGACCATAATAAATTCTCTCCTTAAAAAGACATGCTTGGGGTATTGCAGTGATCTGTTTTTGGTCCATTTTTCTATATTAAGATGGTTTCTACAAGGATTACTTGTCCACCAGCTCTCTGATGTTATAAACTGGGGGATAGTCATTGAGATTGTTATAATTCCAATCTTTACTCTGCATATTATCCATATATATAATTCCACTAGAAGATATACAAAATTATCGGAACATAACAACAAGAGTGTGAATTCAGAAAGAGTTAAGAGAGCAACTAACCTATTATCTATAGCTTCAATAATATTGCTGGCATCCAAACATTTTGGACCACCTCTAATCCAAGTCATCTGCCCAGATGGTCCAGCAACCTGTACAAAGTTCATAGTAGTTTCAGTTAAACAAATGAGCTCATTGGGTAATGCAACATATGTGCAATTAAAATAAACAACGGTTACATGGAAAAAGAGAAAAAGAGGCAATATGCTAGATGGTAGTACTGAGATCCATGTAAATGTCAAGTGGAATTTAAAAAATATTCCCAAATGAAATCACATCATGCGGAATATCTTCACCAAGTATATTATTCACCTGAAGAAAGCTCATACACTAATCACGAACTCTTTCTCGCACACATCGGGATATGTGATGAGATTAATGAGCAGGCCACAAAAATATCGAGGTACAGAAACAATCAGATGGTGTTAGAAACACAACTCTGGAACAATAAGCCTTTTAAATCTAGCTGCAATTACAGATGTGCCTCCAATGCAACAGAGGTAGGCAATCTCTATACAACTAAACAACTTGGTAAGCCATTCATAGTTGGAACTTTTACCAAGGTAAGGACTAACTTGTAATCCCTTTACATTAGTTTCGACATCTTAAATAAGACATGGGTCGAAAGGAAAGCTCAAAGCAAGCATTAGGTCTAACTATAAGCAAACAGACAAAACTAAATATAGAGTGCATTTGAGTTAAAAGATACAACTTTTCTTTTGTCAGTGCACATATTTGAACAGCCTTAGTTCCCAGCCCCTCTTTGCGGCTTCGATCAATAAACAAAAACAATGACATTTAAGTTCAAATGTATTCACAGATACAAAACCTTTGATGCAATTACAACACGATCCCTGGGGATTTTTCTTTCTCGAATCCAACGGCCAAGATACTCCTCACTCCTCCCCCAAGTCTGAGCACGCTGAGGAACTGGATACCTACAGTAGTAGCAGTGCAAATATAATAACAGACATTTAAATCACAAGACAAAATGAACAGTTGAGAAAGAAAGGTGATACATTTCTGCAGAGTCAAAGAAGTTGATGCCGGCATCAAAGGCTTCATCAAGAAGGCGAAATGATTGAGGCAAAGTGTTCTGCTCCCCAAAAGTCATGGTTCCTGGGAGAATTCAAGTGTGAGCTGAATTCAACAAAAGAGAAGAAATTCATTGAATGGTGAATGAGGTCGCACCTAAGCAGAGCTTTGAAACAGTGAGATTAGGAGCAAGCTTGAAGAGTGGAACTGACATCACTTTTAACTACATAGAATCACAATGTAACATGAGTTTTAAAACTAATAAATGTTACTGGCAAGTGCAGATTTTACATCAAACAATAAATCCAATCTAACATTCATCAAGTTCAATTGTGAAATTATAAATGAAATTGGCAGTGGTTTAACCTCCTAATATCAAGAAGAAATAGTGACTAACATATTCCAATAACTTTAGAAGCCTCCAAGTCATGCAGCTTAAGAAAAAAATAAATTCAATATTGATTGAAGATATTACACAAACATGAAAGACCCATTATGCACAAAAAGAGTTTAGCAGAGAAATTGGAAACTAAAAGAAACAAAGAGAAATGCTGGGTTACCTGCTGTCTGAACTGAAGTCTGAAGCTTGGAATGCAAATGCAAAGGAAAATCAGAAATTGGCAGAGAAATCAAACCACGGAACAAAGCTCGAGAAGGAGTCAATTGAAGGCAGAAAATCGCGTAGCAATGAAGGGAGTGAAGTGAGGTGTTTTGCAAGTTGTAAGCAAAAATGATGGGTAGATAAGCTCATATAACCATAAAATGAATTAAAAGTATTTATCTCTTTAATTTTTTTTTTATTTTTTTTTAATTCGTCCCGTAGAAATTGGTTTAGGACCATAACACAAAATGTATTATACTAAAGTTTATATTTTTATCCATAAATATTATAATGTTTTAATTTATATGTCAACTAATAATATAAAATATTATCCTATATCACAAACAAATTTTGGATTAAGAAATAATTTTAGAGGAATATTAAAGTTACAATCTGTTTTTTTTTAATCCTCTTACAATCATATCTTAATATCGTTGATTTTCGTCAATCAAACGATTATCATTTATTGTGAATTAATAATTTAATTTGTGAAAATTATAATAATTGATGGGCAAAAATAACGATGTTAAGATATGATCGTAAGAGATCGTAAAAAAAAGTGTAAATATAATCTTCCTCATAATTTTATATTATATTGTTAGGGCAATGAATTTCTCGGCAGAGAAAGAAATTTTTGCCCAACCCTTCAATTCCTTTGCGACTCTTTTATTTTTTTAAATATATGAGCCTGCATTTTTTTTTTCTCGTATAAGACAATACTTCTTCAATAATAGAAGAAGTATAAAACTCATATTTTTAACATATCTACATCATATAAAAAATTTAGTTTTTTTTGGTAGTTAAAAAATGGATTCATTTTTTCTAAAATTACTTTAGATAATTTTATTTAATATTCACTAAAATACGTCATTTTAGAACAAAAATCATGGTATATTTATAATTTTAATTCATTTCAGGATTATAATAATTTTTATCATTTTAATTGTTTAACTCCAAAATAACGTCTTTTATATGAACATTAGATAAAATTATGTAAAATAACATCAGACACATTTTTCTCTTAAAAAGTTTAGTTTTAAATAAGCAATAAACTATCATAATATTTGAGCTTAACAATATATATTAATTCAAACATATTAAAATATTAATTGAGACATGATATTATTATTCCAAATCTTAATAATTGATTTGCTTGAATTCAAGCACTTAAATATCTAATAAATCAGAACCGTTAATTTTATAATTAAAGTTTCATGACCTAAAAAAAACACTTCTTATCAAAAAAAATACTTAAGTAAATTGCATTTTCTCTCTATTTGGCTTTTTGAATTTTTGTTAATCATTATTGAAGTCAGCATATGTAGATAAATAGATTTGGATATTATTGGTGTTATATCAGTGGGAACTGGGAACAGTACAATATCAATCTCCACATCAGTTGCAGTTCCAGTTGCAGTTGCAGAAGATGAATGGTTGTGTGTGGCTCAAGCTTACACCACCACCCTCCACCACTGTTACACAATCAAGACCTCAACTTTTTCACATTCCCAGCAATCCCAGATTACTTTGCTCCAATTGGGTTCACCACACTGTTCTTGGTGCTCTCTCTGGTGCCCTCTCCTTTGGCTTCCTCTTCTCCTTGCCTTCTTCTTCCTTTGCTCTTCAACCCCCTTCTCTTCCAACTCTTTATTCTGAAACATGTCGTGATATTCAGCCACAACAAGACATGCTTCAAACGGGTTCCGAGGTTGTCACCAATGAAGGACTTGTTGAGGAAGCTTGGCAGATTGTCAATGATACCTTTCTTGACACTGGTCGCCACCGTTGGTCTCAGGATACTTGGCAGGTAACAACATCGTAGTAGTTAATTGCGCCACAATAGTGCCGCAAAAAATCACGCCGTGCCGCGCTATAGGGCATTGATGTTATAAGGCAAAATGTCAATTTTGTCCTAAATTTAAATGTGTAATAGAAAAAATTATACCCGTGTCTCTCTCCTGCTATCTGTCTTTAAAAAATATTTCTTTTTATCATTATTTCTCTCATATATCTATTCCGCTATTTTCGTAATCACAATAATCCGCTCTGAGGCTATAGCATTTTTTGGAGTTGGCCGCAACATGGCGCAACTCGCATTCGATAACTATGAAAACATCACATCAAAATTTTGCAGCTTTTTTTTTATCATAGAGAAGTTCATAAATTACTTTACCTATCCAAGTTTGCTGCTTTATCCTGTGTTACTTCATTGGTATTGTAATTCCAATATATGGTACTTTATGATGGTTGGTTGATGTTAATAGCAGTTCTTGTTTTCCAGCTGAAGAGGGAAGATATTTTGAGCAATTCCATTCAGACAAGATCAAAGGCACACCACATCATCAAGCGAATGCTGGCCAGTTTGAGTGATCCTTATACACGGTTTCTTTCCCCTGAGGAGGTATTTGATTCTATTTTCAAGGTTCCTTCTCTGTGAAGGTTTTTCTTCTACCATTTGATGTCTATGGATGAGTTAGAATGCAGGAAACAATCTCTTTGCAAATATGCAAGGCTCAGGCCTCACCCTTATCCTAGCTAATTGGGGTTTAATAAGTAGTTTTTATTTATTTTTTTGATGTCTCTGGGGTACCTGCCTCATGGCTTGAATTGACAATGGATTATTGTATTACTGTGTTTTCTCCTGTTGAACACTTGTATGCCCATATCTTCCAACACATGTATGCATATATTTCTCCAAAATCCAAATTTCTACCCTTCAAAAAGTTGGATTCTTATAAGAAATTCATTACGTTAAATAAGAAATTTGTACTACATTCTTGTATTATCATTCTCTTCACAGTTCTTCGTTTTGCTTATACATGATGATATATAGACCTCTGTAATTTCTACTGCTGTGCTTCTCATGTTTCTTACTTAACGGCATATGGACTTTTTTCACTTTTAAAAGTTCTCCAAGATGGCGAGGTATGATATGACTGGTATTGGAATAAACCTTAGGGAAGTTCCCGATGAAAATGGAGACACCAGAGTGAAGGTACTGGGAATCATATTGGATAGTCCTGCTCATTCTGCTGGTGTGAGACAGGTAGATGAAGATGACTCTACAAATTTACCCTCCTAACGTCTTTTAAAAATTATGCTTTTTCATAACAAATTTTTGTTTTCAATTGATTCTTGATGTTACTATAGTTGTAGAACTCATTTCTGGGGCTATATACCATGTGTGTCAAAATTTCAGCTTGGGGTGGTATTATAATGTCATCTTTATTTTTTGGTAGATGTCAACCGGTTCCGAAATCCTAATGGACTCGACCAATTCGGTTTCGTGTTTGAGTCTCTTCACCCTCTTCGGGAGTTGTAACTCTCAGGAATCGAACCCATTGCCCTGATATATTATGTCTTCTTTGGAAATATTGTTTCATGCTCATTTTCTAGTTGCAAATTCAAAAATGTCAGAGACCTCTTTCTAGCCTCCCCCTCCCCCCCTTCTCTTCTCCTCTTAATTCTGACATTTTCCCTGCACTGATTTCTATATATATATATTTCATTAATTTTACACTTCTTTATATGGTGAGAAATTCCTGGTGTCTCCTTTACTTACCTGTTCAGTAATCAACCTGTTTGTTTTAGATGGCTGTCAATGCTAATGTGCATGGTTATCAAGACACTTTTATCAAAAACTTCTTTGTTATTCCTTATAGCCAACATTGGTTTGCAGTGAAGAAAAGCTAAACCAAATTTTTATTTGGTCCTTTTGACCATTCAAAACTACCTCCATTCCCCATCTTTACAAAGAAATATTTTGTATAATATAATAGGTTTCGTTTATTTTTTCTGTTTCTTGGCTAGGGTGATGAAGTATTGGCTGTCAATAACATGGAGGTAAAGGGAAAATCAGCATTTGAAGTATCATCCATGTTACAAGGCCCTAATGGAACATCTGTGACTATTCAGGTTTTGGAATTTGATTCCAAGTTAGTTTGGCACCTGCACTAGCCTTTGTTTGTAGTTTTTATTTTTATATTTTTTCATGTTCAAGTTTAATGTTGGTATTACTACTGTCAGGTCAAGCATGGTAACTGTGGACCTGTTGAATCAATAGAAGTCCAGCGGCAACTTGTTGCACGTACACCAGTCTTTTATCGGCTGGAACAAACAGACAGTGGTGCTACTCATGTTGGGTACATACGTCTCAAAGAATTCAATGCATTAGCCAGAAAAGATTTAGTCATTGGTCAGCTTTATTTAACTTCATATCTTTTTTATTTTATTTTTCTAGTTTAAACTAAAAGAATGATGCTTTCTCAATGAGAGCATGCTTTTTCATATGTATCTGTTTTTAAAAGCAGTAGAAAAAATTAGCAATCTTCTGTTACTAATTCTTACTCTGAAACTTGCTATATTCTTAATTTTGGAACCAACTTACTACTGAAATATTCTGAAGTTTTGATGTGAAAAAAATATATATGCATGTTACTTGAAAAGGATGGAATACAATATGCTTTAGGGTTCTGTTCTATGCTTTTACCATGACTGATTTAGAAGTCAACTAATGGCCACAATCAGTAAATGTTATGATTGAATAATTTACTATGTAGAAAATCAATGCAAAATTGTTTAAATGTTTTACTTTTTCTTTTTTCTAATGTTAATGCTTTTATTTAGTAAGCCCTGAGCTTTTTGGCAATTCTTGCCTCAAGGCGTTACAACTTACAACCCTCTAGCATATTAAGGGCACTTTTTTCATCTGACTAACTTAACCACTATCTGCTGGGGGTCTCTTATTCACCTTATTTTATTTGTAGTGTTAAAATATATCATCTGGTGCTTGTAACTAATGTAATAGTGAATACCATACAAACTTCAAAGAATAATTGAACAGTAAAGCTGCAACTTTTTGGATCCTTATATTTACGGGACAGGATCTGTTTACAAACTTTTGGGATTTTTTTACAAATTACACTATATTCTCCCGGGAGAACATAATGTAGTTTGCAAAAGTTTGTATTCTCCCGGGATAATATAGTGTAGTTTGTAAGAGTTTGTAAACAAAAAAGTTTGTAAATATAACCTGCCCCTATATTTACTTGTTTGATATTATTACTTCTGGAGTCTATCATTAGTTGTTTCCAGTTTTTTATATATGACTTACAATCTCACCAGAATGAATAATGAATTTTGCAGCAATGAAGCGACTTCAAGACATGGGTGCCTCATCTTTCGTATTGGATCTTAGAGACAATCTTGGTGGGCTAGTACAGGTTTCTTTGTGTTATAACCCTTTCGGCTTCTACCATTTTGATTCATTTCTTTGAAATTGATTACAGTAGTGAGTTTCTTATATTGTTTGCCACCCTAAAGTAGAGATAAGCTAAATAAAGGTGCCTAAGGCTTCTACAGGATGGTGTGTAAGTAGTGCTTGAGAGAGAATGCATTTTTTGGTCTGCTTCTATTGATGATAAATGGCCATATTGTTTTTGTCCCCCTCCCCCTTATTCTTTTAAGAAAACTCATGAAAGTATGTAAATACCAAACATATGTTCCAAGGAAATGCAGCTCATGTAAAACCATTTGTCATCATCTTTCACAGAAGTACCCTCCAAAGGAAGAAAGAAAAGCATTGGAAAAAAAGGCTCAGCGGTGTCAGTGTCTAAATAAATGAAAACAATAGAAAAACGAAGTGGGTAAGTCTTGGTGCAATGGTGAGGTTGCTACCCTTAGTTGAGGGGCATCCCAGGTTATCCTTACACAATTGGGTTGGACCTTTGGTCTTCTCCAATTCTGTCTTCCTATTTTGTTGGTCTTTCATCCAAATTGGCCTGCATCTGGCTTCATGTGTCTCACCCTTGCCAAATCCTACAATGAGGGGAGCCTTGGGTACTACACTGCTCTTTTTTGAGTTAGTGTCTAAAAATAATTGAATGTAGAAACAATGGAAAAGCAGTCCTTGCCACTTAGTAAAAATTGTATGCATTCAATTTATCAAGTAGACTACATAATAGTGATCACCTAAGTCATCATTAAATTATTACTGTTATCAATTGGATTATATTTGTTTTTTTAGAGCATGGCCCAGCTTATGAGTTGATCATAAAACCCATGGACCCGACAAGGAATTCTCAAGATATTTAAGTAAATTTTGTATCCCTCTGTTAAGTTGTGCTCAAATATGCTTTGGTTTATGTAAGATAACAAGATAAACTATGCATGCATTGAATTGAATGTTTTTTTTTTTTTTTTTTTTTGCCTCTTGAAATTCCCTAATTTGGTTATATCTCTGAACTTATTCAGGCTGGAATTGAAATTGCAAAGCTTTTCCTAAGTGAAGGAGACACGGTATGTCAATTTTGCGCTCGTTGCTGATTGAAATGGTTTATATTTAGGGTAAATTGTTGTGTATCCCCTTCAAACATTTCCTTAATATGTTCTTGCTTTTATATGAGTTCATCAACTACCGACCCTAACTAGTTTGGGATAAAGGCGATGTTAACGTTTCAATGGTTTTAATGAAAAAATAGTTGTTGATAGAGCTTAATGGCATCAATTAGTCTGTGTGTCTGATCCCAGCAAGCAGATGCTGGGATGTTGTTTGTGTTGTTGTAGGGTGGTAAAATGCTTTTATGGACAGCATTACTATTACCTTTAATAAAATATAAAGGTTGATAGTAGCTTACATTCTGGCAAAGCTGAAGTAGTAACTTCTCCAATTGCTTTGGCTTGACATCCTTTTCTGGTTTTTTGACATTATATACTTTATTCGATGTCTATTATGTATCGTCATGTGAATTCTTCGTTAGAAATTGTATGTGTTGTTGTTACTTTTTATTTTTATTGTACTGTAGGATACATTAATCTTAAGATAGTCCGCTATCTTGGTAATACTTCTACAATTGTTCTTTTGAATATATTCTGGTTTCTTAACATAGACTTGTCCATTTCTAATGTCTTCATGACAGATCATCTACACCGTTGGGAGAGATCCCCTGTTCCAGACAGCTATTGTTACTGATACTTCCCCATTGGTTCAAGCTCCTCTTGTTGTAAAAACTTTCCGACATCTGAAAATTTTTGTTATTAAATCAACTTCTAGGAATTTTTTCTACTTCTCATTTGCTTTTGGGCTTTGGCATTAAAATAGTCCCCTTTTGAACGGCCGTTACATGTCATTGATTATTGGAATTCTCATTTTGTAGACTTCATGACAAAGCTTATGAGTTTTTGGCTTGTATTTTTGCAGGTTTTAGTAAATGACAAAACTGCTAGTGCAAGTGAAATAGTGAGGAGCTCAATTTCTTAATACATTTGTTTTAATTTTCAGCTCTTACTTCTTATGATACCATTATACATGCTATACTTATTTCAGGTTGCTTCTGCACTTCATGATAATTGTAGAGCTGTTCTTGTTGGAAAACGCACATTTGGCAAGGTTCATGAATTTTTTCGTCACTGCTATATTGTTCAAACAATGTGTCTGCATTTTTTTCATCTGCATTCTTGTTCTGAGAGTTCCAAGTCCATTTGAATGCATTTTTCTTTTGAACACGTTAGATTTATATTATGGTGTATATCATTTTGAAGGAGTACTGCAAAGACCGTGCAATGTTAAGCATTACTTTCATTGGCATGGCCTGATTATCTCTATGCTTTTGTAAAAAGGTTTTCTTTTCTTATGCTAACTCTCTTACTAAAAAGTTAATAGAAGAAAGTTATATTGATGTTTATGTGGTTTGTCATATATGCAAAGGTTGTATGGCCTTGTACATGTAAAATTACTAGCCGCATGTGGTGTAGTTGTAACAGCCTCACTTCCATGTGCAATGCTTCTAACAGGGTTTAATCCAATCTGTATTTGAGCTGCACGACGGATCCGGTGTGGTTATCACTGTCGGGAAGTATGTAACCCCAAATCACAAGGACATAAACGGCAACGGAATAGAGCCCGACTTCCAGAAACTTCCAGGTAGAATTATTTTTTCTTGTTTTCTTTCTTTTAGTCCTTAAGAGGGCGAGTTTAGAACAGCGATAAAGTTGCTTTATTGTGAAAGCGGCGGAGCTAGGAACTCATTTAGGTAATTTCTTACCAAAATATTAACATTTAACAACATTTGGAAAACTAAAAAAATGTACTTTTGGTCGGGTCCAACAGACATAAAAAGTAGTTTAAAGCAATAATTAAAAAAAAAAAAGTGTCTCCCCAGTGCCACCTTGGGGAGGGATTTAAAGCCTTAATCCTGGACCCGCCTAGAATCGGATTAGTTGCGAAGCAATGAACCGATTGGAATATTTCCAAAAAAAAAAATGTCTTAACTAAAACAATGCTTTTAACTATATTTTTTTAAAAATAAAATAAAATAAAAGACTGCAACCAAGCCTCCCCTGTCTCCGCGCGGCAAGAAGTCACGGGTTCTAATAAAGGACACAACCTCTTTGCAAGTAATGCAAGAGTTAAGGTTGCGTCCAAGAATTTCCATCACACTCATCCTCACAAGTTGGGGTTTGATGGGGAGTGGCTTGATTTTCTTTTTCTCCTTCATAGTGAAATGGTAATATGGCTCTCATGATCTGAGCCTCATATTTTGCAGATTGGGATGATGTTAGCCAACACCTTTCAAAATGCAGTATGCTTCGGCAAGGATAAAATAGTTTTCTATGGTATTCCAATGCAATCTTTTGCTTCGGATTTATCGATTAATCTGGAACTCTTGAAGAATCTGCATGCTGGAAGTTGCCATGTATATCTAAGAATTTCAGGTTCATAATAGATATATGCCTAGCCTTCTTGACTAGAATGATACTTAACATCCAATATTGGTTGGTAACTGGATAAGGGATTGGCTTTGGAACATTTGTAACTGTTCCATCCTAGAGGAACTGAATAGTGTTTATGAGGTGAGAAGGAATGTGCCCAGGAAGCATGCATCCAAGAAGCCAGTTCAGAACCGAAGCAACTTGGGTTTAATACTTTGCTAACATAGAAACCTTTGTTATTCATTTTTATAAACCTTTTGACACTATATGTTCCTGTTTCTTCTTTTCCTTGCAATTTTTCCCATTTGTTTTTATATATTAAGGTGTATCACACCTATTAGTTTTTTGTCTGAATTGCATGGGAAAGTGCTACGTTATACTTTATTGGTAAAGAATTCGTTACCATATTGACAATGATGAAATGGAAATTGCAAATTATTACTGCTTGTAATTCTTCAGTTTGTTGACTCCTTTATGATGTTAACAAGGGAGGTGCCTTAACTTGCATCAATGAATCATATTAGCCACTTAGCATATAGCCTTGAAATGTAGCGACGATTTTATGATTGGTTTTGTCTAATTTTTACATGGGGTTTGCATTTGTCATTTAACATGACATAACAAATTTTTCTACACACACATTTTGTGGGCCCCACACTTTTTAAAGAAAAAAGAAAATCATGGCACGCAAAACGAATCTCTATAATATTACACAATCACTTTTCCTACAACATAACTCTTATAAAATTCTTTTTACATTGAAACAACTTTATAGCGCAAAGCACTCTTTGCCACAATTTTATTGTATGCTTCTTTTGATGTGAAATAAGAAAGTCCAAATGCATATATAAATTTATTTAAATATTGTATATATTTATGGCAAAATTAATTCTTCTGTCGCAATAAATTGTTCATCTCATGTCACTCTCAGTTCATAAAACGTGCCTAATTTTTTTTTTTTTTTTTCAAAACAACTAGTGGGACCCAACTTGCTTCTATGTGCAGGAAAATTGGGTGATCTCCTGCTAGAGTAGAAATACAAAGCCCTATATTTATACCAAGGGGTCATAGGTAGAGTGCAAAATTTGATGAGGTTCTATACCACTAACACAGGCACACAGCCTTTTCTTTTCAAGGGTGATCTTTCCTTTAGAAGAAGGGTGCCATAAGATGATATTTAATTTCTTTTCTCAATTTTTAAGTCGTATCATATCATTTCATGAAAGGTCACTCAATATCGTTGATAGTCCTTCTTCCCTCCAAGGAAAGACCTATCCCTATGACAGTTTTATCTAACAGGTAATTATCTCCTTTCGAAATTATCCAATTAAATTACTTTCTACCATGGATCTTCTAAAAATATTTCAAATTAGCCATATCAAACTAATTATCCATTTCCAATGATAAAGAAAAAAATTCAACTATCACCTTTTTATTATCAAACGTTATCCAACATTTCCAATATGATGACACAACTATATAAAAATTCATAACACAAGAATTTATAAGTGATCAAATACAAGATAAAAATTGTTCCCTCATGCATATGTTATTAAACGAAAATGATATAACAAACTATGCAAAACAATAATAATAATAAAATAATAATAAATTATGCCACAATGATTATTATTCACTCCGAAAAGCCAATTAAATTACTTTCAATTCAACCATTTTGGAAAAAACAAACGAGGCAGTGTTTAATGAATCAGAACATCAGGAAATTGAAAAATTAAGAATTAACTAATATTACGTAATAAAAAAGGTTATATAAAATTCTTAGATTATATTGACAACTATGAGGGCAAATCTTGATAAAACTGCTCTTTTATGACTGAAAGATAATGCAAATCTAGGAAACAATCTTTTTGTAAATATATAAAGGTAAGACTGCGTATAAGAATTATCTTTACCCCTACTCTCGCTAGTCTGGGTTAAATGGGTATTGTTTTATACTCACAAGTCACAACTCCAAAATAAACCTACCCAAAAAAAGACATGCTTAAAAATAACTTCTTGGATTTATTTTTGGTAATGTATTTGCCTAAACCAAATAGACCTATCACTCATGGTTACTAATACTATAATCAAATCACAAATTTATGATTGATTAATCCTAATCTTATGTTCATATTCTTAAATATATAATTGGTTTTGATTGCTTTTTAGATTAAGGTGGTTCAACCAGCTTGACCCTAAACTAACATAAGACCATTCACAAAAGAAGAAGAGTGGCTACGAGTGCACACTTGCCCCCGTGAATGCGAGGAGTTAGCTACAAGTAGCTAGCCTATCTTCTTCTCTATGAGCTAGCCCATCTCATTCATGGGAGCTCATAGCCACGCTTCTTCTTTTGTTAATGGTCTTTTGCTAGTTCTAGGGTCAAGTTGATTGAACTGCCTTATTCTATAACTCTTTCCTATAACAAAAAAGGAACGAAAACCCATTATATATTCAAGAATATGAATATAAGATTAAAGTTAATTAATATGGCGATGGGTGTTTAATTATACTATCTTTGAGAGTGGTGGGGAAGAGTGGCAAACTGAGAGTAGAATGTAGGGAAGAATGCTTGTGAACTAGGGGCATATTTGGTGCATATAGTATAGGATAAGGACTGATAGTATAAGACCTGATTGTATAAGACCTGATTGAATTTTAATACTATCCAGCGTTTGTCATGATATTGTATAAAAATATATTATATAAGATAATATCATCTAGTATTTGGTAATGCATTGTATAATACTGTATAGGATAAAAATAAATTTTTTTAATAAAAATGTCCTTTAATAAAGAATTTATATAATTCTTCAAAAAATGTCATATGATATTAATTTATATAAAAACTTATTTATCATTGTGTCCAAAACAAAATAATTTTTATAAAAATAAAAATATTCAATATTTTAAAAATTAATATATTGGAAAATTAATTTTTATTTTAATATATTAATATTAAAATAATATATTAATTTTTGAGAATTGCACTGGTCAACTTTATTAATACACTAATCTCTTATCAGGCCTTATCCCTTCCCCTTTAGGTCGGATTAAGTTATACATCGTTTTGAAGTATTAAGAGATTCTGTTGTATAAGCTTATACTATACGATGATCACACTAAATAATTGAAGATGTCATAACGTATGGTATAAGCTTATACTATCATGTCTTATACGTCACACCAAACAGGCCTAGATGATAAGAAGAGTGGTATTTATAAGGTAAGGGTGGGGATGGAAGTAATTGCATTATGCATGCATACTTAATTTAATTAGAATTTAAAAACATATTAAAGGAGAACATTTTAAAATATTGGGGTGAACGTGATAGTAATTAGCTGCAATTTAAAACCTTATTAATAATAAAGATTCAAAGAAGATATAAATCATAACCGTGAGTGATACAAATAATTGAAAAAAAATCTAAATTCATAATTGATTAAGCATGTGTAATTAAAAATCATATATACTTAGGTTATAAATAAGGAGGAAAAAAATTGAAAACAGAGCACAAACACAATACCGGGCATAGTTGTTCAAGAAAAGTTTAAAAGTTTCAAGCAAATCAATTTCAGGTAAAGCTGTTAAAATGTTATCAAAAAAAAAAAAAAAAACTGTTAAAATGGGCTAAAGTATGTGGGTGAAATCGCACAGCCTTGTATTTGGCCCTAGCGCAAGCCAATTTTGTGTTAGTATTTTTTATTTTATTTTTTTGTAATAGTGTTAGGGTTTTTTTAGCCTTAACATCCAAAACCCTATAATTTTAGTGGGTTGATTAAGGCTTGTTTCCGGGCCAATTTTTTTATTAATTTTTTTATTACTCTCTTTTATTATTATTATTATTATTAATTTGGGGTATTACATTCTACCCTTCTTAAAATAAGTTTAAAGGGGGTTTCCCGGATTACATGGGTAGACTGTCAATAGGATTTCTCGGGTCTATCATAGTTCTCTTTCCACTAAATTCACTAAATGAAAATTAAATTAATTAAATTAATAATATCTTGATTGATGATTAAGTTGATTATGATTATTGATTGAATTATGACTATCCTTAATGAAATATCATGATCGATGCATTGCGATAATTGATTGAGTTATGATTATTTTTATTGTGCTTTGGATATTGATTACCACTTTTTGCTTATTGTTTGTGTTTATATGCTGCGATGATCCTTTGAGGTAGCAAAGACCCTCAGGCATCAGGGAGCAGGTTGTGAAGGTTAGTGCTAGCAGTGAGGATAAATGTATAAGATATTTTTATGTCAATCTTAGAGTATGAATCTATACTTTTACCAAAAAAAAAAAAGAGAGTATGAATCTATATTTTTAAGTTTTACATTAAATATATTTGGGTATAAGGTTAGGATAAAGTTAGGCCTGCACTTATCCCTCTTATAGGTGCGACGGTAACATTTCCTAAATTAGTTTTAAATTAATTTTCACAGTATTTATAAGATCCTAATAAATAATAAAATGTAAATTTTGGTAAATTTTGCTATTTTAAGAATATTTTAAAATTATTAAAAATTTGGGGTGTTGCACATTTTCCAAGCAGACATGACATTTTCCACGTCAGGGGTCATGTAACCTCACAATAGTGGGCCCCCACAAGGTTGAAACCAAAGTAGTTCAAATCAAGGTTTTACGTAAATTCAGGAGATAAAAAAAAATTATAAAACGTAAAATCGCATGAACATTATAAAAACATAAAAACTTTTGGAATATTGATAAAATGGTTTTAATGAAAATAAATCGTAAATATATAAAATCGTATTGATAAATAGATTTGTATCTACCATAGTTGAAACGATTATGTGATCACATTCCTCACGGTGAGAGAGAATCTTCCCCAACTTTGAAACAAAGGGCCTCTCCTTGTTTAGGGGTCATCTTCTTCATCACTCAAGCTTATTGTTACTTTGCTAAATTTCTACCTCAGTCATAACCGAACCAAATTCACCTCTTTTTTTCACCCTTAGCTAATTTGAGGCTAGTATGGTTACTCGTTCAAGCCTTGACCTATATCATTGCATCTTTAGTCAATCTCAGATCAACATACTTATTTGAGATATGGACCTCCATTTTCATCTTCTGGCAAGTTCATATTTAAAGTTGGTTTAAAATCCGTGTGCGTGTTGGTTTTTCAATGGTTTTTGAATTTTTTGAATTTTTTATTTCCAATGATAATATTATAATTTATTTATTTTTAGTTTAATTGCATTTTCATTTAAAATCATCTGTCATCTATTCCAATTAGTTTAGAATAAATGCTTTGTTGATGTTGATTTGCATTTTAAAATTATTTGAAAGGTTTCTTT
This sequence comes from Gastrolobium villosum, assembly GCA_032173675.1. Taxonomy (NCBI): domain Eukaryota; kingdom Viridiplantae; phylum Streptophyta; class Magnoliopsida; order Fabales; family Fabaceae; genus Gastrolobium; species Gastrolobium villosum. The sequence goes on along the minus strand of JAVKPL010016274.1, from coordinate 59,489 downwards.
CTTTCTTTAAAAAAAAGGTGTTGAAAGCTCTGGTTGTGATTGTTGAATTCTCTATTATGTAAATAATTAATTTTAAGAATCTCTTTTTAAATCAAATATAAATATCTTTGTGTTCTGGATAGCCCACATACATAGGCTCAACCACTGAGTCCAATCTAAAAAGCCCACTTCTAGAAGTTAGCATAAGATTTCTCTTCTTCTCCATGTACATGCCTGCCTCTACACACTGGCAGGGTTCAACATGTCCAGCATGAAAAGGTTAGGCTGGCTAAGTTGACAACAACTCTTACTCTAAATACCCTGTCTCACATTGAGGAAGAGGTTTCTTCTCCTTTATTCAACTTCATGTGCTGCTACCATTGAGAGTGATCCTAGCCACTTCCACACACTCCCTTATGCACACCATGGGAAGTTTCACTAGTGCTTTGGTCTCTACCACTGCCACTATGAACATTCCCTATATCAACATACTTCACCCCATGGAAACCATCTTATGTATGAGAGAATTTATTGTGGTCCGGAACCACCATTTTTAGGTGGTCCTTTAGTATAAATGAGAGGGTAAAATTGGGAAAGAATAAAAGTAACAGGGATAACAAGAGAAAAAAAAATGAGTGTTGTGAGAGGGAGCACCAAATCATTAAGTGGTATGGAGCATAAAAAATATTTCCCTTATGTATCACTATGAGTACACTTTGTTTAGCCCAAATTTTTTTCTCGCATTACTTTCGTATTATCTAAAATATATCCAATACCAAAAAAGGTCTGTGTATTGAATGAGGAGCACAACTCACATTGTGTTAATGACATTTTATTTACACAAACTTCTACTAATATCTAATCATTCCCTCTTAGCTATGATAATCGAAATGTACTACTTAAGAATTTTCGCTCTCGAGTTCTTTTAAATTTTTATTACAATTTCTATTTCTCTCATAATCATTAAAGGCTAATATTAAAAATAATTTGTTGCAAAGTCTTATGAGTTGGACAACTAATTCAGAAAGAAAAATGCTAAAGATATGGAAAACCACTTTCGAAATGTTACATGAATCAATGCAGCGGACATTTAAGTCAATAACCATTTTTCATTTCTATCGTCCTATGCTTTCACCTTCATTCTGGTTTGGTTATAAAACTTTTCGTTACTTTTTCCTAGCACCTGCTTATAAAAATAAGGAGGCTAAAATTTTGTAGAAATATGTAATTTCTATGAATCTTTGGTGTATCTACTTATGGCATAATGCTTGCATTTTCAAAGGTACCCTTGCCACTAAACTCCTTGTTTGATAGGATTTCGCCTATGACTTCTCTTTGATATTCTCTTCATTGTTGTTGCAAGTGACTTGCTATTTTTTTTTTAATCTACGGAGATTTGATACCCTTACTGCATCATTGAGAATCTTTTCAGCTTCCCATTGCATTTTGAATTTTCTATATATATATTGTCTTACTTGTATTTTCCATCATTTTTTCTCAATATTTTATGGAAGAAATATTTTATTTAAGTTCTGGAATAGATGACTTATAACATTGAGATAAGGTAGCTTAAGCATGACATGATAAACCCAAGTTCTTGTTGGAGAAGGCAGCAATCACATAACTTTAATTTCTTAGTGAAGGAATCGTACTTCGAAAACATTCCAAGGAACTATAAATTCAGAGAAAAGAGATTGGCTTATGAGGTGTGGGGGATAAAAACAATAGCAGGGAGACAACATTCTTCATTACAAACCCTGAAAGGCAACAAAACCAGAGCGTATAGGCTTTACCTTTTGGTTCAGTCCCATAAAACAGTAGAAAAGAGTAGCACAAAAGAGAAAGGACGTTGCAGAGATATCACCGTCATATTAATTACATATATTGCAGCCCTCAAGCATCAGATTTATTATGAAACAGATCATGTACCTTTTTGCCTTTTTCATTCGCCATGCACTTTTTTTCTCTCCCTCTTGTTGCACCTTCTCTTGCTTGCTAATTTCAACTATCCAATGCCTCCTTTCTCAAGTTTGTTATATTCTTTCTTCTATCTTTGATCCAAGAAAGCTACGATTCTTCAAGATTTTATTATATATAAAATATAAAAAGATATAGATTAAAAGAATAAAATTGTTCTACACAGGAACACCTGAGTTGCTGCCCTTGTTTAATAAATCTTGTAAACATTGTTCCATATCAAGAAGGAAAAATCTGCAATCCAAGCACAGAAGCCAAGCTGCAGGAATGGTTGCAAGAAGTTGGCACCTTGCTTTATTCACCTTGTGTTTTCTCTTCGGTTCAGGTATCATTAACAAGGAATAGCAATTTCATTGTTCTTTCCCATGCATTTATAACAACCAACTTTTGATTGAGATGATATATAATTAAAGCTCATTGAGAGCTTTAGAGCTGTACACAGAATTTATCAATCTAAAATATGAAGGAAGTTTATCTTCAGGCATGAAGGATGATAGTTTCCAATTCTAACATCGTAATTATGCACACTTTCAGATTCAACTGTAACGAACTTGATTAGGTGCAATTTGCATAAATTGATGGTAGCTTTAGAAAGGGTATATATAGCTCATGTTAATCACAAGAGTATTGAATGAATATGTATCCAGGAACCACATCAGTTAATCCATGCTGTGTCACCTTGGATGCAAATACAGAAAAATTTTGGGTCAGCAAATATGGGTTAACTAGGTCAATTTCAGCAAATTCTTCTCATTTGTCCTTCTGATGAGTTAAAGAGATCTTTTTCTGTTTCATTTCCAGGTCTAGGTACAGCCAAAATATTAAGAAATGATAAAAAACAGGAAATCTTCTCATCATCGGAATTGGGTACTCAATTAGATGATGTTCCTATCGTCAACCCTACAACTCCAGGCACAGGAAATCCGTATCCTACAGTAAACCCTACATCTCCTCAAGCACCTGATACAACCGGGCAAATCCCTACAACCCCAAACACAAACCCAACAACACCAACAACTACTCCCACAACACCAACAACTACTCCCACAACACCAACCACGACCACTCCTGCATCATCAGGTGGTCAATGGTGTGTTGCTAACCAAGGAGCTTCAGACACTGCACTACAGGTTGCTCTTGACTATGCTTGTGGGTATGGAGGGGCAGAATGCTCAGCAATTCAAGCAGGAGCAAGTTGTTATAATCCTAATACTGTCCGTGACCATGCTTCTTATGCATTCAATGACTACTACCAGAAGAATCCAATGCCTACCAGTTGTGTGTTTGGAGGAACAGCAACACTTACAAGCAATGATCCAAGTAAGACTTTCATCAAATATAAGCTTGATTACCTACTTGTGAACATCTTCTAAACTGCAACACAATATTTAAAATTGTTTTTTATGTCTCGAAAATGGTCGAGAAATTTTGCATCCAAAATCTTCGAGGATGTGTAGCAGAGGTAAATCCACAGATATGCCATGTCCAGTACATACCAAAAAAAATGCAGATTTTTTTGGCTAAAATTTATAAAACACGAGAGGCAGTTTAGGTACTTAAACCAGAAAAAATAACCCATTTGTTCAAGTTTGATCACCCCATCTCCCATGTTTCTATCTTACATATGCCTTTACCATGGTAGCGATTTGTTGTTTACTACTGAAACTTGCATGATGCTTCTTATTGGAACTTTTCAGTATTATTTATGCATAAATAGTTATATAGCTTAAAAAATATTAATCATATGTCGTGCCATACCTATATCTAAGACTTTCCAAATTACAGTATCTCCGTACCCGTATCGTAACAGGTCAGGAACTCATCATACTTTCATCTGTGGTGCAAGCTACCAGGCATCCAATGATGTCATTCCATAAAAATTTTAATATTATTAAGGAAAAGTATAAATCCCCTTCCATTAAACCAACTACAATCATGTATTTCTTTCAGTAACTAATGAAGGTCCAACAACTGTCTACTAAACCCCTTTCTCGGTAACCAATGAATGTCCTAAAAAGTTTCAGCTGTCAGCCTAACTCATTTTCTCACCAAAATAATTCACATTTGTGAATCCAGGGATTCTGGGCTTCGTTTATTTCGTTGTTTTTCAATGGGATTAGACAGTCAACAAAGTCCTACTTTATCATGTCTGTTATGTATGCATTTCTCTACCTTAAAATAGAAAATAACACATCTAACATCGTCACAGGTAGTGGGAACTGTCACTATGCATCAGCTACAGGAAGGACAACAAGGTGAGAATTTGCAGCACCTACATCTCATTTCACCTTATAATTAATAAAAACATGAAGATGTAATCTTATACATCCTAATATATTATATTATAAGTGCAGCATTAGTCCACCAACATATGTTAGCCCACCTAGTCCACCAACTCCTATGACACCAACAACACCAGATATGACAATGCCAGGCGGCGGATCAACTGTCTACGGTTCAGAACCAACAGGAAGCCCCAACAAAGCCACATCTACTTTTTATTGCTTGCCGCTGCTGTTCACATGTGGCCTCTTGGCTTCACTTAAAGTAGCAAATTACATATAGACGAGAAACAAGTACAGTCATTCTTTATGTGATACGCTGGAATTCACTCAGTCTTCCAGCAGTTTTTGCAAAATTTCAAGGAGTCAAAGTCAACAACTTTTGCAATTAAAGTTACTTCTACCTTTCATCTATGAATGGCTGTTAGTTGATCATAAAACGCAAAAAAGTGATAGAGCCAAAAGGATTTATAGGTTCTTGTAGACAGTTTTTCTGCAGTATTAGCTTCTCTTCCATACACCTGTAACTAACATCAGCTAGCATGCCATTTTATTTAGTGAACAAAATAAATTACGTTAAAGAACTTTTAAAATCATCAGTTTGATCAAAAACAGGTTATTGTTGCGAAACAGGACGCACAGAAGGCTACTGTGGAAAAATCAGCCTTGTTCATAACAGTTACATATATTAACAGGTGATCTGGTCATGCAACAAAAACATGGCTGCTTGATAATGTTAGTTGCCATCTTTGGTAAAAAAAATTAACGGAAAAGCACAAAAAATATAGCAGATGCTAGCTTTTACATTATACCTAACAAGTTCAACATGTTTACACTTAAATGAACACAACTGATCATTCAATACATGTGAATGCTTAACTTGCCGCAGTTCAAATGTAATATTCATTTATTATATATTTCAAGATGGTTCCGACAGGTACTATTCTTATTTACAACATATTATTAGTGTACATCATTTCAAAGCCAACTCAGATCAGAAGCAACAAAGATGCAACAGTGATACAAATGACAGCTAAGGTGGCAACAATTGAACCTTGGTCAAATGATTTCTGCAAGCTTGTTCTTGAGAAATGCTGGAAAGCCAAATACACCGCAATCAATAATGAAATTACAGCACCTTCTTTTGTGTTCCTAAAAAAGACAAAGATGTTGAAGCATTTTAATTTTATTTTTTTAAAAGAGAAAATAAGGTAAAAGACAAAGGCTTGATGGCCTCAAAAAGATGGATTTGCTCACCTTAATCTCATAGCCTCGTATGGAGCTAATATCACCAAAAGTAATGCTAGAAATGGCAACTCAAGTTCACCTGGAAACAAAGAAAATCCAGCAGAAAATTTTTCCTTCCTTCAATTAATATTCAAAAAGCATGAAGAACAAAAAACACACTAAATTTGTATTATTACACTCCACAATTAGGATTGTCTTTCTTGTGTTTTGCTGTTCATACTAAGAGAAGATATAGAGCCCATCCTGAGGTTCCTAAAACAATGTGTTGAACTACACCAATTTCAATGAGGGCTATACATGGTATCCATTGTTACTCCGTCAAAATTTCCTAAATTGTTCATGAAGGATAAGAGAAATTACCAGGAATATAGAAGAAGAGACGAACAAGAAGTGCCAAGAATGCTGACCACATACCATATCTACCTCTGTATGTCCAATTTGTGTTAATACAAGATCAACCAACGTTTATCAAATTTGAAAAAGAGTCAGAATAGATGGTTAGATCCTCTTATTTTTATTTCTCGAATCGAGAGATCCATGAATCGGATCCTAATGCATACATATACAAATGGTCCAATGGGAGCAAGAATCTCGAGGAACATTTGTTGGAACATTTCATTTCTGAGCAGAATAGCCATTTTCAAGTAGTGTTCCATCGATTACGTATTAATCAATATTCGATTGATTGTTATGAGGGTATCGACAAAAAAGATTTGTCTAAGTCACTTTGTTTCTTTTTGTCCAAATTTCTTCTCTCTTTTTCCTAGCTCACTTCCTTTTTACTTTTTGAGTTTCGGGAGTATAAAACATTTTGACCAAAACAAGGGTGAAATGAAACACTGTTGATAAAGAGAATAATACTCTACGAAATTTCTTGAACAAATATAAAGGGGGAAAAAAAATTAATTTTAAACAATTAACCATATATAAACTGAACAAGAAAATAAAATAAAAGAATTAATAACATACTTTATCCAGGCAACGACACCTAAAGGTGCTTGCAAAGCAAACAACGGAACAATAAATGATTTCGGAACCGCGGTGCCCCTTGCCAGTATTAAAACCCTACAAGATTATGAATATCCATCAGCCACATCTCAAATTTTGCATCATATAACAAAGAAAGAGGGGAAAACAAAAATGTAACTATGAATTGCAGGTTTTCATTATTAGATTTAAGTTACAGGCATAAGAAACAGACGATTCTGTTGTTATGATTAAAAATAATTGGAGAAAAGAAAGGCATAAAATTCCATGATTAACCACTTGAACTTAAATAACCACTGACAGAGAAGAAACAGCAGAGATCCACTGCAGATTAGGCGCAGAGAGAGAAGCTGCATAGCAACGCACACGAATCCTCCCTGTGGTTCTGTTGTTGGTCTTCGACTTCGGGATGCTTCCGATTCCATGAAATACGACCATAAATTAATAAAATATCTAAACAAAATCAGAAAGAAGAGGAATGAGCGAGAATGTTACAGTTACCTTAGAGGATTGAAGGTGTGGGAGAGCGATGGCGATGATGAGCGAGAGAAAGAGAGAGAAGGAGAACGTAGAGAGTTGAAGAGACAGAAATTGGTTCGTTCAGTTGTAGTTGCAGTTGCAATTGCAGTTGAAGAAAGAAAAATCGATGACATTTCTGCTTACTTGTTTCTCCTCTTTCTTTTCTACCCTGGCTTTTACTTTTTGCTCCAAACAGCTCTCGATGCGAAGTATATAAACTACACCCACCGTTAAATTGTATAGAAACAAATTTATAAATATAAGGAGTTATTATTATTATTATTTTTGGAATCTACCAGCATTCGAACGAGGACCTTACGGGTGTTGTCCTCCAACAAGCAACAACTATCATATTGACCATGAATGCTAGTAATATAAGGAGTTATTTAATACGGAGATCTTAGGAAATGAAGAAATCCACCATGACGCTTAAGATTAGTTATGGGGATTAGTATTTTTTATAAAAGTGTGAAGTTTATATTTTCAATTTTTTACAGATCTCAATAAAAAATAAAACTATTTTTTATAATATAAGATATTATAATCCCTTAGTTATATTATATCCATTCATTTGACTTAATTTACAACTTAAGCTTCTTTTTTTTAGCTAGACTAAGAGGATTTTGGGTGTCCCAACATCATTCACTCGAAGCTCTCTTCTCATAATTAGGGAGGATAAAAAAAAAGGTTTTATTACTTTCGTTTAACATAAGATAGTTATTTTATGTTGTAGAGAGAAAATAGGTGGGTCCCACCATTAAAAAAAAAAAAAGATAGAATATGAAAATCGAAGTGAGAAAATATAAGAGAAGATATATTATGTGAAAGAAGAATAATATTTCTCAAAAAATAAAGGGGATTGAATTGATCTTGTTATAAGACAAATCTCTTTCCTCCTGCACATACCAAAATTATCGCTGTCAACTTTTTATTTATTTATTTTTTTTTTTGAAACTCCGATGGCCCATGCTTTTTTGTTAATGGAGGAAAAGCTTCCATTTCCTGTAACATATCAAATCTATTCCCCAAAAAGAAAAAAAGAAAAAAAAAATATGAATAAAAAAAGAAGAAAAATTTACTCCTTATAAGATGGACCATGAAATTTTCCGGTGATTCTGGGCCATTTAACAATTTTTCAGCTAAACTAAAGTTTCTTCTCTTAATAAAATGCTGTTATGATTATAATTGAATAGCTTTAGAAATGAACAGCATCATATTTTGTATCTATCAATATTAAGTAGGATCGACCAGAAGTTCAATTGAAAGCTAGTGAACTAGGTAAATGTCCTACTCATTCAACTAAAAAGAAAAAAAATTGACTAATCAGAAAACTCATAGAGAGTATTCATTATAAATTATTATTTTCTTTTAAAGACATATAATATAAGGGAAAATATTTCTCCAATGGAGATAAAATTATCTCCAATGAACTCAAAACGACGTCATTTTGGATTAAAAGATTAAAAAATTATAATGATCAATATTAATATAACCCTGCAATATATTACAATTACAAAAATACCTTCATTTCAGCCCAAAATAACGTCGTTTTAGAGTCATTCCATTTTATTTTTGGTAGATAGACTCGTTCCATTTAGCGGAGAGATCCATTACCCATAAATATAATTGTTATACATGGAGAACTATCTAACTGCAGTTACTTTATTTTTTTTCTATTTATATGAATTTATTATTTACTGTATTATACAGTATTAAATAGAGAAGAATTATATTTATAAATTTTTTATTTATAAATTCTTATAAACTATATTATATATTTCGAGAAATATTTTTTTTTAAATATAGTCTTCAAAGTATATAATATAATTTGTAAATAAAAAGGTTGATAAATATGTATATTTAAGAGTAAAGTCCATTTTTGCCCCCTAACAAAAAAACACAATCCCTATTATAGTACCTTACATTTGAGATTCCTAAGAAATTTAAAATAAATTTATTTAGTTGAAATTGTGGTCTCTATAATTCAAAAAAGATCCATATTAATCTTTAAAAGGACAACTAATTTTTTTATAAAAAAATAAAATAAAAATTATATTTCTTGTTAAGATGGCCTTTACCCTGTATTTAATTTTTATTAGTTCACTAGTTTGAATTACCTTGAAACTGATGAATAGGGTATTTTTTTTTAAAGTGATTTTTTTAGTCTTATTTTATTACCGGAAAAGTATTTGTCATTTTAAATGACATAACACTTTATCCTTTTAGGAGGGAGACAGACACTAAAAAATTTTATTTAAATTTTAAATTAAAAAATCATCCACTTTCTCTCTTCAATAATTTTTATTTTTTGTGTCTATCTCTTTTCTAAAATGACATAACTTATATCATTTAAAATGATAAATAACAAACCCTTCTATCATAGATTACGTAGTACGTACTCTATTTTTTCTTCTTAATCCTCAACGGTTTCTCCGCGTGGCATCACGTGGCATGGTTACGTACGTTGAAAGTCCCGAAATTGGGAAACAATAGAGTACGATAAATTTCAATCACAAGTATATCTTCATTTGCTTCAGCTTCCTTTATATCATTGTGAAAAAACGCGGGTAAATTGTGTGTGGGTGTTTTTTTTTTTTTGAAAAATTGTGTGTCATTTTAAAGATATAAGGTTGTGTCATTTTAAGAGAGAGAAAGAGATAGATAAAGGAGGAAAGAGAATTGACAAAAAAAACAAAGGTGTGGATCTCATCTCTTTGTGAGAATGAAAGGATATAAATTATGTCATTTAAAAGAATAAACAATTTTCTTTTAGGGGATTTGGTAGAGGAATTTCTTTTTTTAAACTCAGGAAATAATTATTACCTGAATGCAGTGAGAAATATACATTTTTCGGAATATTAGTAAAAGGTGTTTGGTATGATAAAATTTTCTCGGGAATTTATGGTTAATTTTACTGAATGTGTGTTTGGTTGGTTGTGAAATATTAATGGAAAAAAGATGTTATTTTACGAAATTAATCTCAGGTTTACGTTATTTTTGTAGACAACGAAAAAAGGTTTGATGTGAGATGTTATTATTCCATCTTACTGAAGGCTAATTTCGTCAATATTCTCGTGCCTCATTTTTTGTATCCCCGGGACCGAAAGAGTTTCATCTTACTTATGGAGTTTCAGATTTGCTTTATGCAGTGTTATAAAATCCAGACCGACCCGGCCGAGTCGACCCGGGAACCGGTAAACCGGTCATATAACCGGTCTGGTTCAAGCAACGGACCGGTTATGCATCAGAATCGGTGCGATTCGGTCTGACCCGATCGGTTTTCATGAAAACTGGTGACCCGGTCGGTTAACCGGTGACCTGGCCTGGTCCGAAAAAAAAATTAATTTTTTTTTTCAAAAAAAATCATATTAGATATATTTGAATATTTTTTTGCTTATTAACTTACATAAGTTATGTGCCTACAACACTAATATTATCTCAACTATGCACTATTCAGAAAATTTTGATTTGATTTATAGTTAGAGATATCATTTTCTTAACCTAAAGTCCTGTATCACGATCATTATATTTTTGTTTGATCTTTTATTAGATAATAATATGTCATTTACTATTTTTTATATTAAAATATTTGAAAGTTTTATTTTTTTTAGATATTTAAGTATGTTTATAATTTTTTAATATAAATTATAAAATTACATATAATTACCGAGTCATGCAGTTGAACCAGTGATTCAGTACCTCGACCGGGTCAATGACTGAGCCCATTTTAATAACATTGGCTTTATGTACTCTACATTACACACAACAAGCTTTGTCGAGATAACTTTGAACTCTGAAATTTTTTCCTTTTCTGTTAACCAAACACGTGATTCATTTTTATCATAGCATGCTTTCCCGGGAATTGAAAAAAAAAATGAGTATCAAATGGGGCCTTAGTACTGCCGTCATATTAAATTTAGTCCGACAGTAATTTATTTATATTAGAAGAGAGGAAGAGGTTAAATTTATTAATTTTTTCATTATCTTTTATTATTAAATTTTAACCGTTAATTTTTATCAATCTAATGGTTATAATTTATTGAAAATTAATAATTTATTAATAAGTATGACCCAATAAATTATAATAGTTAGATTGACGAAAATCAACGATTAAAATTTGATAATAAGAGATAGTAAAAAAAAAAGTAATAAGTACAACCTCCTTTATAGCTAAATGTTGAAATTTTAAAAATTTGCACAGACATATTTTAAAATAAATAATATAGTAAATAAATTTTTATTTATCAAGATAGCAACGAACATTTTTCACTTATTTGCATACCTTGAATCACAGAATCGGGTAATCTCATTTTTTTTGGTAGACGGTTATCTTAGTTGAAGTGGAGATATAAGTCTCTGAATATACTCTGAACATTCAATTCTTCATGCATGCTTGCAAGTTAATAAAACAAGATCAGCATTATTTTTACGACCTAAAAATTTTATAATCTCTTATAATTTATGTTTTATCATTGATTTCTATCAATAAAATACATAAAAATCCAACATTAAATCAAACGCATGACAATTATCTTACTCTCTCCCGAATTCAAATCCCCATTATTTTTAACAAATCGTCTGTCATGAGACTTATATCTCCACTTCAACTAACCTAGTCGAAAAATTTATTATGCTTTCGGCTCTTTAGTTGTTCCTTTTCCAAAGAAGAAAAAATTTGTTCCATTTTTATCCTTTTTTTCTTCTTGTTTTTCCCCTCTCAATCCCTCTCCTTTTTTATTTTGGTTCTATTTTAGGAAGAGAATACCATGCTCTAGAGTCTAGACCCACCAAAAAACCTCTCCCTCGAAGTTTACTTGTTTCAGCTTATGTTCAACTCTAATATGGGTAAAAAAAACTGCTTCCAACAGCCCCTCTCCTTGACGTTGAATATTTTCTAGAAAAGAAAGTTTATCTTGAGGTGTCAATCACATCAAATTTTTGTTTTTTGTTTTTTGTTTTGTTTTTAATTTGTTTTGTTTTGTTATTAACCAATTACATCGTTTCTTTGCTGCTTGGTTGAATCTGGAGTTCTGAACATACACATTTTGTTGTTTCATGATTCACTTATTGATCTTGAGCTAATTGTCCCCACGCATTAGGGTAAGAGAATTGGAAAATATTTACTCATTGCGGGTCTTTGAATAGATTGATGTGAATGATCGAGGAAATTTGACAAGAAGACAAAGGGCGTCTTAGGTAGGGATGTGCATGGGTCGAACCGAACCGGTTTTTTTGAAAAACCGAACCGAATTGGTTTAAATGGTTCGGTTCGAAAGTGGTTCGGTTCGGTTCAAAAGCGGTTCGGTTCGGAAGTGGTTCGGAACCGGTTCAGAAGTGGTTCGCAACCGGTTCGGAAGTGGTTCGAAACCGGTTCGGGTCGACCCTCTTTTGAAAAGAAAAAAATTAAAAATTTATAAAATAAAGTTATAAAAATTAATTTGGTTCGATTTGAAAATGGTTCGGTTCGGTTCGAAAACGGTTCGGTTATGAAACCGGTTCTAAAAACTGGTTCGGTTCTTAAACTGGTTCTAAAAACCGGTTCGGTTCTTAAACCGGTTCTTTAAAAACCGGTTCGGTTCATGAACTGGATTTTAAAAACCGGTTATTTTATGGAGCGGTTCGGTTCGGTTCATGGTTCGACCCACTTTTTTGGTTATTTTGCACATCCCTAGTCTTAGGCACTAAGGAAAGAAAGAGAAGGACCGGTACAAAAGAATCAAATTTTACAAATGTAAAATAATCTAATAGCATTAGATTTTTGGGATACGTTATAATTATTATCTCTTTTTATAAATTTTTATTATTATTTTTATAATTACTGGATCAAAATTAAAGTTGTTAATTTGATTTTAACCTAATGACAATAAAAATAATTGTAAAAAATTATAAGAAAAAATAAGTTATAAAGATAATCTCTCTAAATTTTTTTGGTACAAGAACCAAAATGTCATGCTTTAGTATTTTAATTATGGGTTTATCATCTATCGTTTAACATGATCAGAAAAATTTTCGTACACTTACAATATTTTGTGGGGCTCGCAACAAAAAAAAATAAAAAATCTGACACGCAAAATGAATCTCTATATTACACAATCATTTTTCCTACAACATAACTTTTATAAAATCCTTTAATTATTAGCTTGTAACTTTTTATGTTGCATTAGAAATTAGAGCTTTCCTATTTAGAGAAAAAGGAGTAGGTCCACCTTAAAAAAATAAAAAATAGAAAAATAATTGACATAGATATTGAAGTAAAGGTAATAGGAAAAGAAATTTTAAAAGTTTTTTTGTCATTAATTATAGAAATGTCACGGTTAAAAAACTTTTTATCGAATGTCAATGTTTTAGAATCCATCATTAGTTTCAGCGGATCCAGTCACCACGTGTCTCATGCTCCAGAAATGATGGATCTAGGACCTGTGATTTTTGTAGGTCCCTATTCGTGCAGCACATGGCAAAATAAAAACTCAAATGTATAAAAAAAAATTTATATTTCTTATTTAATATGAGAATTCAAACTTTCTTACACACCATTTGATTTTCGTGCTGACATAGATTCTACATCTAATTTTTTTCTAACATTTGAGTCCTACATGCTTTTTATCTCTATAATATGAGATTTCAATTCTCATTTAACATGAAAAATATAAAATCCATAAAAAAAAAGAAATTTTCTCATTTTATAGAAAAAATAAATTATCTCCTACTCAAACAAAAATGTGGAGCCACTGATTTTATTTTAAAATAAAAAAAGTTTTTTTTTCACACAAAACTCCATGTTAGTGTAGGAAATATTTTTTCTCAACTGTGAAATAAGACAATTATTGCCCCAAAAAAAAACACCGTCTATTGGCACATGTTGCGCAAACAAGGATATGCTGTCAGAAATAACTGGGTCATGATTTAGGATATGCTGTCTCTTAATAAATCTTTGCTATAACAGTTGCATTAAAGACTCAATGCAACTGACCCATGGAAGCATCACATCGACCAATATTCTCTCTCCTTTTATATGTGTTAATTGATATATGATATTTCCATTAGTTAGTTGCATCAAAGATTTATTCATTATCTCTCCAATAATATATATATATATATATATATATATATATATATATATATATATTTTCAATTTAACTCTTTATTCTTTTATATTTCCCCTTATATATGTCCCAAAAACTTTCTCATTTAGTGAGGATGTAAATACACCCTTGTATCGAAAGTTTGCTCTCTCTACAACCCATGGCAACTGGACCCACGAGGACTAATGATCGGTCCTAAAATGTGACATTTTGATAAAAAGTTTCTGAACCGTGACATTTCAGTAAATAATTTTGAAAGACGTGACAAATACGTCATTATTCCATTATTTGGAACTTTTCTGTTGCTTTGCCTTTGGCACTATCTGCATGTTGTCATTGATGGACGAATCTTACTATTTAAGAATAAGAGATAAAGAAGCTAATAAAAGAAAAACCAGCTAATGCGAAATGCGCCAGTTCATATGCATACAAAAAAAAAAAAAAATTAAGTTACTTAGATTCATTAATTAGAGGCTGCCATTGCAGCAGCTTAACGAGGAAGTCTGTCAAAAAGCAAGAACACAATAGCTGTAAGTGGGAAAACTTAAGCTATATTTACATATTTAGAAGGGGTAGAATCAAATAGAAAGATATATGTGTGATAAAATAAAATTAGATCATGTAATCGTTTATATATTTCATAATAGAATGTAATAAAAAAATTATTTTAATATTTACAAAGTGAATGGAATAATAATTATAAATTTATTAGAGTGACTATTTCAACCTTATAAATTGAGGGGAAAAATAAAGTGTGATATATATATATATATATATATATATATATAGGGATTTGATTTTCTCATGTTGCATGAGAATTCAATTCTCATGTTGTGACTCAACTAGTGGTGGGCCCTATATTTATTAAAAAAAGAAAAAGAAAAGCTTTGCACGCAAATCGAAGTGTCACTAACATGAGAGTTGAATTCTCATATAACATGAGAAAATGTTTTCCCATATATATATATATATATATATAATGAGATGAGATATGATATTTCTTATTTTATTTTTTTACATTTTAGAAAGTCAAGTAATATTAATAATTATGATAATTACTGACTCAAGTGATAAAGAATTTTTTAAAATCAGATTAAAGTTCTCAAATTTGAATTACGAGAAAATAATTTTAGAAAATTCATCTCTTATGAAGCCATAAATTGTTCTAATTAAACTAGTTAAATAATTGATAATATAAAAAAATGAACTAATTATATTCTATCAGGAATGGATCTTCTCACGTGAAAAAATAAAGTTGTCATATGATCATATTATTTGATCACAACCACTCATTTAAAAATTATATACTTTTCTCTTTCTTATCTAATCACCGATGAATGATTATGATCAAATAACATGACAATTTTTCAAGGATCCACTTTCCTTTGAGAATGAATTCTCTCATGTAAAAAAAGTGATATATATTACGGTAAAAGTTACATGTAACACTGTCCACTATTACCCGAAAATCAATAATCGGTCATCTTGTCAGTTAAAATCGATGACCCAGCCGGCCAGTTAAATGTCATGTCTTTTTTTTTTCCTTTTCTTCTCTGTTCTCAACTCCTTTCTTTTTAGGGAACATCTTTTTTTTGGGGGGGTTTCATCTTGTCAAATCTTGTCCTCCATTTGAGTTTGTTTTTAGATGAGATAATGGAACGTGTCAACGGCCGAGTTGAGCTACCATTCTACAAATGGAAACTTTCCAATACCTAAAATCTTCCTTCTCCCATTTATAGCCCTTCCCTCTATTTCAGTTCTCACTTCTTTCATCGATTACATTGCCAAATTTTGGTGCCATTTACATAAATTTCATGATAAAAAAAGTTACAACCCGAACACAAAAGAAAGGTAGATTGAAGAATACTAGTTGTTGAGTTTGACTGTTAGATTCCAAATATGTTATTTTTAGGAATTTAAAGGACACGTGGCAGCCACAGAGAACAGAAGTACCACTTTCATTCATATGGGTTGTGTCTATATATATATATATGGCTTCAGCTCTTAGCTCTAGGACTATGAGTTTAGCGTGTTGAGAGTGAGATAGATATTCATGGCAGCAGCAAATGGGTGTGTTTTTGGGTCATTTATCAGCTTGGTCTCTTCAGTGGTACTGGTGGTGAGCTTGCACGTTCTTGGTCATTTGACATGTTATTTGCTTATAACGTGTTGCTTGCTTCGTGTCTTTAATGGAACTAACAGTAGTGTACACTCGAAATTGATTTCGTTTTGTTGGTATTCGTGGCTTAATCATTGTGTTTGTTTGTTTGGTTTCTTTTTATCAGTCTGTTCTTGAGAAGCAACGTAAAGGGGATTATTTTGTTTTGACAATAATGTTTGAGTTTTTATTTTTCTTAGAACTTGTATTATTTTTTAAAAGTATTTGAGTGTGTTTATAAATTTTTTTAATATAAATTATAGATTTTGCATAAACTTATTTTATTGTATATACGTGATACAAATCTTGCTTAAAAAAAGTCTTACATATCCAAAACGACGAGCCTAGAAAAATTCTCAAAACAAGAGTACATCCGTACAATAGTTATTATAGGGGAAATGATTTTCTCATATTATCGGATAGAAATCATCACCTGCTGTTTCATAATATTTCATTTTTTTTAAGTTTTTTAGTTTTTTTTATTAAATTAAATGAAGGGACTCACATAAACATGTTAAATGACATGAGAGTTAAAACATACTACAACATAAGAAAAGTTTTTGCCTTAAATAAATGGATAAAATATGCGTCATTTTAAAGGATGTAAAGTTATGTCATTTTAAGAGAAAGAAAGAGATAGATAAAGGAGGAGAGAGAGTTGACAAAAAAATAAAGGTGTGGGTTCCACTTATTTGTGAGAGTGAAATGATATAAATAATTAACATATAAGATGAAGTCTATCTCTTTCTTTATTAATAATAATTAAATTTTATTTATTTAATAGATGAAGTGAGAAAAAAATACAAAAATCTCATATGATTATACAATGGGTTGCTTTTTCTGCATTTACTGCAGATAAGTTATATGCAGTAAGTCTAATATGACGTCGTTTTAGGGCGAAAATCATGGTACTTTTGTAATTTTAATTTATTTCAGATTTATTATAATCTTTATAATTGTAATTATTTATTTTTTCTATCCCAAAAAGACGTTGTTCCGGTAGTAAATGTACATTCTGTTATACAACTCGTATATTATACAATGAAATAACAAAGAAAGCTTTTGTATAAATATTGTATAAGAGATAAAAGATGAGAGAGACTAGGGCTTTGTTAACATCCATTCTCTCAGACCCGAGATTTTTTTTTTCTTATCCATAAATTTTTCTTGAATACAAATAGCATCATTAACAATTACCGAGAGGCTTCGCGTTCCTATTTGAAGTGAAGATTTGAAAAATTGAAAATTCTATGGCATGGTTGTCATGGTCTCATCTTGAAGCAAAATATAGGAACATATCATAGTACTAAAAGGACTTGGATTTTGATTTTGAAAGAGCTGTATAACTTGATGGCTGTGCGTGGATCAAAATGGTGGGTTGCTGAAAGGGTTCTGGTTGTTTTTCTTCTTCTTGTCTCAGCCGCTGCTGCTTCTTCTCATCAAAACAAAGACCAGAAAACAACCTCAGCATCCAGTGAGACAAAAGGGGTTGATGCAAATCATCATGCTAGAGTATTTTACAAACACACTTGGCCGGTAAGAGTGTTCACTTCAGAATATATATATTTCTGATCACAGTTTTCATCGAAATTTATGTTTTTATATACCTTAATTTGAGTCAATTTCAAGTAACCAAAATAGTAAAAAGATTTTTCAGGGCCATGCATGTGGTTATATATATTGGTGTTTGTAAGTTTTAATTAGGACCTAGATTTGGAATTAACTTTATTATGCTCCTGCAGGGGCTGAAATTTGGATGGAGAATAGTGGTGGGCACCATAATTGGATTCTTAGGATCAGCATTTGGGACTGTGGGAGGTGTTGGTGGAGGTGGCATATTTGTGCCCATGCTTACCCTAATCATTGGATTCGATGCAAGATCAGCAACAGCAATATCAAAATGTAAGAACTCATATTTTTCTCCAATTCCTCCCCTTAACTTACTCTCTTTAAAATAACATTTGGGTTAAGTCAATGGGTTTTATAAGAATTATGTTGTAGG
This sequence comes from Gastrolobium villosum, assembly GCA_032173675.1. NCBI lineage: Eukaryota > Viridiplantae > Streptophyta > Magnoliopsida > Fabales > Fabaceae > Gastrolobium > Gastrolobium villosum. The sequence goes on along the minus strand of JAVKPL010016274.1, from coordinate 41,255 downwards.
AAAAGTGATTGTGCTATGTTATAGAGATTCATTTTGCGTGCCGGAGTTTTTTTTGCTGTGGGCCCCACAAAATATTGTGTGTGTAGGAAATTTTTTGTTGTCATGTTAAATGGTAAATGATAAATGATAAACCCTAAGTTAATTATGAGATTTTCAATAATGATCAGTGCACGGATGTGTGTGCGATATTGACACCAAACATGTGGGGTTGGTATTAAGTTGCTTCCTTACTTTACTTATTCTCAATTTCCTTAATGAGAATAATGTTTGGAATTAAATTATTTGTTTTGGGCTTAGACCTTAGGACTATCTCCTTAACTATTAAGGAATACAAATTATGCAACATTCTTAAGTAACATCCTTCATTTGGGTAGTTTTCATTCTTTATTGTTTTTTACCTAAATATGACTAGTTAATTATAAGAATAAAGATAAACCTATATATCGGCTATTTCACCATTTTGCCCCTAATTAATTATTTAATAACCATTTTGCTCCTGATTGCAAACTATCTACTAATATGTCCTTCTTTAATCGATTAAATTGAATATTTAATCGATTAAATGGTCAAATGAAGATTTAATCGATTCAGTCTTCAACTTAATCGATTAAATCTTCCTCTTCATCAGAAGAAATAGGGAGATTTAATCGACTAAATCTTCAAGTCAACGATTTTTGCTTATTTTGACCATTTAATCGATTAAATTTTTGGCTTAATCGACTAAAGAGGGGCAGATTAGTAGATAGTTCTGAGTGAGAGGCAAAATTGTTATTAAATAATTAATTAGGGGCAAAATGGTGAAAATATCCTTATATATCTATCAAATATAATAACAAAATTCTTATATCATGATTTTGGTTTGAAAAAATGTGAAATTAATGATATATCGACAAACTTGTAATTCAGTTGATTTCGTCTCAAGTCTTTTGACGAGAAGAACATTAAATGTACGTTCTCCACAAGGCAACGAAATACAAATGTTTTCTTTCGTACGTGCGTCTTAGGTCTACTATTTAATTACTTTTTTTTTGGTCAGTACGAGGGTTAGAACCCACTATTTAATTACTTTTGTAAGCAATAGATAAAAATACATGCTGATAGTTAGGTGTATGGAAACTCTTATTTATAAACATAAGTTACTTTTTTTTTTTTTTTTACGTTTCATGACATTTACCAAATTTATCCTTATTTATTTTTATTTTTTTAAAAAAAAAATTATTATTTATTTTCACTCCTAACATAACTATCTTCTTCGAACCCTTCTTTTATCACACACTCTACGAATGGGTATAGTATGGTTGTCAGAAGGATTTAAGGGGATATTTGATATAGAAGAATTTTTTGTGTGTTTAGGAATAACAATTACAGGAATACGATAAGAAAATGAATTTTTTGAAAATATGACTGAAAGCTATTTAGTATGCCAAAATATTGTCGGGAATGTAGAGTGGCACTGGTGGCACCATCTTGGCGGGGCAAGAAAAGCAAGCCTGGGAATGTTGGAGCTAGTGATGCGGGATCGAATTTTGCTTGGCGCTTGTGGAGTGGAAGATAAAATATTTTTCCATCTCTCTGGAATATAAGAATACCACCCCAACTTTATTTTTGGATGACATTTTGCTTTAAAAAATGTTCACGAATCAGAATCTTGGGAAAATTGAATTTTTGAAAAAGAATTCACAATGTTTGTACAAAACGTGAGTAAATAAGATTTTCAAAATCATTTTCTCGAGAATCTAAACAAAATTCTTGTACCCAACACCCCCTACAGAGAGAAGACAATAAATGGAGTTTTGTTGGTGCACAAATGAGGATTCTGTTTAGAGATTCTATCATTCTACTACAGGTGCATTTCTATAAGCCATTGTTATGGGGAGGAAGTGAAGAAGGTGATAGAAATAGTTAAGGACCAACAATAACGGAGGAAAAAAGGAGATGAAGAGAAAATCAAATAAGAAATTGCATGGGAGGAAGATGAAGTAAAACCATTAGGATTGATTTAGTGGTTAGGGATTTGGATAGGTTGTATTAGATTATGTATTCAATTATCATTTATATAAGAGAGAGAGAAAGGTGAAGTAAAGGGCATTCGTGAGATCAATGCATCATTTTGGTAATGGGGAGATATGTGACAAATGAAGGGCCATTGGAAGAAAATTAATTAGGAGTAAGAAAAAATAATAAAATTGTTAATGCAAAATTTAACCCTTTTTTTTCACCAAAAAAAAAAGTTAACTTTTTAAAGTTTTAAATAAGGGTAAATTTGAAAAACATAAAAAGAAAAAAAAAAAAAAAAGAGTGAATAGGCATATTAGAGTGCTAATCGCCTCAGCCTCACCTTAAATGACGTATATAGTAATATGGAATTAATTATGATACACAGTAATGGCTTTTTTACATTATCCTCTAATTACACTAGTAAGTATCTTATGTATTGTATAAATATTTAATTAGGTAAATTATAAAAAAGAAATATATATATATATATATATATATATTATATATTATAAAGAGATTTGCAAGTTAATTAAGTACAATTCAAAATTATAGTTTAAAAGTTCACAATTAATTCAAAAGAATTTAAACGTCAAATTATAAAAAAGTAAATTAAAAATGACATGTACTACTCTTTTTTAAGAGAATATAGTCTAATTTGATATATAAGGGTGGTTTTAAACACATTATTACAAATTTTGATTATGACAACAACTACCTAAAAAGTAAAACAGTTTTAGTGGGCTAATTGACCATTGTATCCTTGAATTTAATTTTTTTTTACCACTTTGACCCCTTTTTAAATTTTACAGTAATTTTAAGGGTTTAATGTTTCTTATATTATAGGAGATAAGTTTATCTTCTACACACGTTAAAATGTGTGAGGTCTATGTTGGCCCATATGAGGAGAATAGAGAAAAAAAAGTATGGGCCTCATACAATTTTATGTATGTATAAGAGGTAAATTTATCTCCTACCTAGAACATGAGAAACAATAAATCTTATTTTAACATTTTATCAAAGGGAAAAGTGTTTGTCATTTTAAATGACACAACTTATATTCTTTCACTCTCACAAAGAGGTGGACCCACACCTTTTTCTTTTGTCAACTCTCTCTCGACCTTTATCTATCTCTTTCTCTCTATTAAAATGACACTTTACATCCTTTAAAATGACACACACTTTTCCCTTTATCAAAACTATATATCAATGTGCCCCTATTTGACCATGTTGACTGACATTTATAGGAGTAACTGAGCCAGTTACTTGAGTGAATGACTTACTGGAGTAACTAAGGCTAGTTACTCGAGGAAATACGGGCAATGAGCAACCGAGGAACTCAAATTTGGATTCATGAATATTTTTTTATTCAAACCAAGTTCTAAAAACTTGTACATATAGAAATGGACTTGGGATGAGTGTCATATACCGGTTTAAGGGTCCAAAACTATTGAGGATAATCTCCATCCAAGCTCTTTATACGCTAAACTACCTTAAATGTATATATTTATGTTCATGTGACATTGCTCTTAAAGATTTATAACTATTTTCTTTATCATTCTCGAATCCTATCAATTTCTTGGAATTTTTTTTGATCAAATCCCCTCCTGGTATTTGCCAACAAGTAGCTCTCAAAAAGTTATGCAAAATAATAAAAAAAAGAATATTCAATTCGAATAACCGAGTCAAAAGTTATACCCTTATAAAATTTACATCATTTTAGGGTTTAAATTGTTTTCGGACACCCGTTCTCAATTATTTTGGACATGCAAACACCTATCGCAAGTTTATTAATATATGCCCAAGAAAATTAGAAATTCTTTGAATTAAAAATATTTGTGAATCTAAATTTGAGTAGCTCAATTGCTCATTGACCTGCTCGAGTAACTGTTCTTAATTACTCGAGTAAATGTCGATTAACGTAATCAAATACGAGCTGATTAATATATAGTTTTGCAGCAGGGAAAATGTGGTAATTTTATTAAAAAATAAAGTGGAAGAAGGTCAATCAACCATTTTAGTGACATGCCAACACATAATCAAATCAAAATTAAATTCTATTAATATTTTACATAGTCAAAATTAGAAGTTTCTGTGGAACCCATGAAGGATAAAATATCAAAATGAATTTTCAAACATTTGTTAAGTCCTGTTTGCTGATTTAAAAATAAACAAGTTAAAATTCTTTAAATAAAATCAACAAATAGTAAATTTTCAACAACTTGCACTACACACCATATCCTTGTAAAAAGAATAATCATCATTAAATTACAAACGAATTCAAAACTAGCATATGCATGATTAAAATTTAAGAAAATTTGAGTGATAATATATTTAGAGTAAACTGTCGAATTAGTTCTTAAAAGATTTTGGTGGGAGTAAATTAATTTATGCTGAATATTATAATTGTCTATTGGTCCTCCAATAATTTTTTAGCGAGTAAATTAGACGTATCTTAAGAACTAGTTTGCTCCACCATCCTCCTTTTAAGTTGAAATGACTTAAAATTAAAAATAAAAATAAAAATTGATGATCAGTGGACAAGTTGCTATCCTTAAAGAGAGTGAATATACACTAGTCTGGGAGTAAGAAAATTAGGTTGGGATTGAAGTGAGAGAAAGAGAGAAAAGGTTGAGGAGAGAGGAGGGAGAAAACAAAATTTAATACACGTGTCAACTTTTGAATGGAAGGATCACGGTGATCCTGGAGCATATTAAAAATTTCCTTGCAGCATGAATACGACATATCCCCTCACGCAAGAGCCCTTTGGGCTTGAAGCGTGGATATGGCACAAGCCGAAAATTTCCTTGCAGCATGGATACGACATATCCCCTCACGCAAGAGTCATTTGTGCTTGAAGCGTGAATATGGCACAAACCCATTATTGGTCTGCCTTGTGCTGCACAAGCCCATTTTTTTGGTTTGCCTCGTGCTTTTCTTAATTCCACCTGAAAATTGGGAACGATGAGGATTGAACTCGTGAACTCATGGTCACTCAAGCTCTGATCTCATGTAAAAAAAAGAGAGTGTATTTTAAGGTTGAATTTAGGTCACGCTTCAAATTGACTATACCCATCTACATTCTTTGACACCTTATATGGATGAAATTTGTATGTTTCTGTTTGTTTGGTTAAGGCATGATCACTGGTGGAGCAGGAGCAACTGTTTTCTACAATTTGAAGCAAAGACACCCAACCCTTGACTTGCCTGTGATTGACTATGACCTAGCACTTCTTTTCCAACCAATGTTGATGCTTGGGATCAGTATTGGAGTTGCTTTCAATGTTATTTTTCCTGATTGGATGCTAACAACTTTGTTAATAGTATTTTTCATTGGTAAGAAATGCTTAAAATTTGAGTCTTTGCTTTATTTTTTTCCCTTTGCCTAATTGAGTCTTGATGTGAAACAGGCATTTCAATTAACGCTTTCCTTAAGGGTGTTGATACATGGAAAAAAGAAACCCTTAAAAAGAAGGTTGCTTAAACATGGCTCAACCTTAATATTTCTTTTTAGTTTTGCTTTTTGATGCTTTGGTTTAATGCATTCCTGTTATAATTCCAGGAAGCTAAGGAGAATTCACAGTTAAATGGTAAGTGGTCTGATATTATTTCTGTTCTAGCATTCTGTATCTGTTCTGTTAGTTACTAGTTGATAGAGAGATAGTGGTTACCAGATATGTTATGCTAATTTTCAATGTAATCAGATATTGGAAGGACTGAAGATGTTGCTCATGATCTTCAAACAGCAGACCCGGTCAATGACAGTCATACCAATACTAATCAATCAAGGAAGAAAGTGGTAGAAAATACAGACAGTTGTGCTTTCATGTCCAACTTCTGTTTCTTTTTTTGTTGTAATGAACGTTGAAGAACTACTTCAACCCAAAACCTTAAGGTGTTGGGTGAGGGCATGGTACAAGCTCATTATTGGTCTGCCTTGTGCTGCACAAGTCCATTTTTTGGTCTGCCTCGTGCTTTTCTTAATTCCACCTGAAAGTTGGGGGCAGCGAGGATCATCAAGTTCTGATACCATGTTAAAGAACCACTTCAACCCAAAACCTTAAGATATTGGGTGAAAGCCTTTTTAATGATTTATATTATATTCTCTATCAATGAAATCTAAATTGCCATGCAGGTTTCTGTTTTTGAGAATATTTATTGGAAGGAACTTGGACTTCTTTTGTCTGTCTGGATCATCATACTTGCATTAGAGATAGCAAAAGTTAGTATCTAGATGAACTATTCAACTCTCAATTTGAGTTTTTCATTAGTGAACATAGAATGAGGATGATATGTGCCTTTGTTTTGAAACAGAACTACACAACAACTTGCTCAGTGGTATATTGGACATTGAATCTACTGCAGGTATAAACTACAATAGGAAAATTCAATTGCTGGAAACCAAAATTTTCATCTTATATTTTGTTCTCTCCAACTTAACCAAGCCAATATGGCCTCATGGTTAAGTGTTGATGACCCAAAAGTTTTATTTTGGTCTTAACTTTAAATATGGTTTTAGAACCAATGAACCATCAATATCAATATATCATTTGTTGCTTGTCATTCAGGTCCCTATCACTGTAGGAATGAGTTCATATGAGGCTGTGCTTCTATACAAAGGGAAGAGAGTCATAACATCCAAGGGAGAACAACAAACACAATGGAGATTGGAGCAGTTAATTCTGTATTGCTCCTGCGGCTTAGTTGCTGGCATCATTGGTGGCTTGCTTGGTCTTGGTGGAGGATTCATCTTGGGGCCCCTTTTTCTTGGACTAGGAATTCCTCCTCAGGTACCTTTCATCCTTCACTTTTCCATAAAAGTCTATGAAGATTTGAGGATTGCCTAATTGAGATTTTTATGTTGGTCCATATTGGGGAATTTTCCACAAAGGTGTCAAGTGCTACATCCACTTTTGCAATGGCATTTTCTGCATCTATGGCAGTTGTGGAATATTACCTCCTGAAACGTTTTCCTATTCCTTATGGTAAGTATATGGATGAATGGATTGAAGGAGCAGATATATAGTTAGACAATGGTTACTAGCTAATTGGTTATTGATAAAGAAAGAGGAGGAGGTTGTTACACTAAAATGAAGCAATAACTTCTTATAATGGACTTTTGAATGAGTTGTTTGACCATTCAGGATGTTTGAGTGATATTTTTGTCCATTTGGTACACTCCCAAAGTTATTTTGGGGTGAAGGATATTTAGTCTTGCAGATTGATCCTGCAGAATTACTTTTATATTTTTAACAGTTTTGTGGGGCCAATTTGCGGAACAAAATGCCTCCACTAAAATATAATTAGAACGTGTAAAATACAAATAATAATGCCTCATATGTTTAAAGGGATACGTTATTTTACCTATCATTTTTTCTGCCTACTTTGTCTACCACTCTAAAAGACCATCCTGATCAGAATCTAATGGTCTTTTAGAGTGGTAGACAAAGATAGACAAAAAAAAAAAATGATAAGTAAAATAATCTATGTGATGATAAAATAGCCCTTTTTAATGTTTCACTTTTGACTATCTTGCAGCTCTTTACTTCGCAGCTGTAGCTACTGTTGCTGCGCTTGTTGGGCAGCATTTGGTTAGAAAGCTTATTGCCATTCTGGGGAGAGCATCTCTGATCATATTCATCCTGGCCCTCACAGTTTTTGTGAGTGGAATATCACTAGGCAAGTGACTCTTTTATGGAGATTAGGAATTTTGCTTTTCTTTGCAACATAATTTTTAAAAAATATATCATGTATTTTTTTTTTTAAATCTCAAACTGGATTAAGAAGATAATTTTATCTCATATGACAGAAATACGTTAAACTCTTTATTTAAATATAAGAACTAAAAAAAACATAATGTATTTATATTTCAAATATATAAGTTAAAAATATGAACAAATATTAATTACTATTAGTTTAAGGATATAAATACTCTTATAAAAAGCAAGGGTTCTTGGAACTTCCTTGGTTTTGTATATGGGAAAATATTTTTTCACGTTGCATGAGAATTCAATTCTCATGTCAGTGACCCTTCGATTTGCGTGCAGAACTTTTATTTTTTTTAATAAACATGGGGCCCACCACTAGTTGAGTCACAACATGAGAAAATCAAATCCTTTGTATATATATGCTTTTGACTGATGAAATTATATGAAGTGAGTTTTCAAGTAAGTAAAGGGTATTTTTTTAAAATTTCAGTATTTTAATATTATGATACATTTTAAATTAAATTAATAATAGATGTCTTCCTAACTACTCTATATAGACAAGTTCATTTTAATTTTTTTAAATTCTTTGACATTTTCAATAATTTATTACGATGGATCAACTTTTTCTGTTTGTATTTTTTTTATTTTTTTTTAAATTACAGGTGGAGTAGGCATATCAAACCTGATTCAGAGGATTGAAAAGAAGGGGTTCATGGGGTTTGGAAACCTTTGCACTTACAAGGTTGGAAATTAGAAATCATGATGGGCAAGGAGTAAATGGCTCCTTATTTCACAATAATTTAGTGTTGTCAGGGTTTGTATTAAAAAATTACCTTTTTTTTTTACCAAAAATATTTTACCTTGTTTGATTGTTCTACAACTTTATGACTGTCAAAGTTCCATCAACATTTTTAGTATTCTTGTTTTGGTATTGAACATTTCTAATATTCCGCAATACAAATTTTAAGATTAAATTAACACATTTTTCCATAAATTTCAAAGATATATTTTCCACATTAAGTTAAATGAGATGAATTCTCAATATTAATATAAAATAGAGGATATGAACAGTTGAACACCTTTAAATTTCTCATTTCAATAAAAAATGACCGGTTAAATGGGGATTTGTATCAATGCACAACACTCCAAGATTTTTTTTTTTGAGATATTCCAAGATAATTTTTAATTTCGTATTTTAGCAAAAGAAATTCAAATTTTTTCCAATAATATAATTACGATCAATTTAAAAATTGAATTGAATATAAATAAGTCACTTTATTAAAAAAGAATTCATATCCGAACATCAGCCAATAATAACGGGAATCCCCTACGTACTAAAGAGTACATTATTATTCTCTCATTATATTTTTTTATATTTGTGTAATAAATGTTTTTTAAAATATCAATCGGGCTTTTTTAAGCCCTTTTAAAACGCATTAAATTAATTGGGTTTAAGAAAACAATGAATGCTCGCTTAAATGTAAAGTGCATTTGATGAAATCGACTTGAATGGAAGCACATAAACTTAGTTAAGAAGATAGAATTATCCTTTATGTACATACAAAAATATGTGAAATTTATACATATTTTTTCTTTATTTATTTTCTCTTCATATGCTCTAACGCGAGCCTCACATATTTTTATATATACATAGGATATAAAATTATCTTCTACAATATAAGAAATATTAATCCCCTAAATTAATATTTGAAATATTTTGAAATAGGAGAATGATTCGTTTGCAATTTTTTTTTCAAATTATATTAAGTATAACCAATCATACACTCTTAATTAAAGTATGATCAGTCATACACTCTTAATTAAAGTATGACAGGTTATACGTAGTGTAATTTGTAAATAAAAAATTTATAAATATAATATTGCCCTTTAAAATATACGGAATCATGTCAAGCATGTTATATATGCGCTTTTGACGATGGTACCCGCATTATATGTATCCACTTACCACATGTGTACAATGGCCACGTGATAAATTATTATTGGTTGAAACCGGTTGTCACAGATCCCACATGATATGGTCATATGGAGAATCATAATTATACAAAAATAGATTAATGGTAATAAATGAAGAGAAAAAATATTGAAATAAGTAAATACAAAATCATAACCGTTGATTCATTTTTTGTATGGTTGCAATATTCCTATATGACAATATCATTTTTTTTTTTTTACATGAAAGAATCCATTTAAAAAATAGGAAAAAACAAAACAAAGGAGAAGGATATTGTAAGAACCCATAAGAATTACTACCAATCAATTTCACCGTTAGATCGATTATGTTGATTCAACGGTTATATTTATTTTCATCTTTTTATGGTTATGATTTTTCATATTCAATGTAAAAGTATTAAATATGAGAAATCATAACCATACAAAGATGGAAATAAATATAACCGTTGAATCAACATAATCGATCTAACGATGAAATTAATTGGTAATAGTATTGATAGTAACCCTAATTAGTTGTATAATATCCTACCCTATAAACAAATTGAGTCATTCAGCTGCTAAGGTAATCTTTGAATTTCAGTGTCTCTCTCTTTTGCCGGTTAGTTTGTACATAACTTATTCTCCTTCATTATTGTGTTTTTTCATTAATTGTTTAATGAATTTTATAAATGTCCTGCAACAGGAAAATCAATCATGTTCCAGAGACATGCTTTGGTGGGGCCTGCCAAATTTAGAGATAAAAGAAAGAAAAAAGCATTGCATGGAAAACAATCTGAGAGCATGAGGAAAAATAATTTTACTATAACATGGCCTTTGCTTTTCCCCCTGTTTAATAGGTTTTATAAATGTCATGCAACAGCAAAATCAATATATCATGTTGGAAAGACATGCTTTGGTGGGCCTGCCAAATATTAGAGAGAAAAAAAGAAAAAAAGGCATTGCAGGAAAAATGATAAGAGCATGAGCAAAATTAATTTTATTGTAACATTACCCTTGCTTTTCCCTTGTTCAATGGGTTTTATAAATGTCCTGTAATAGAAAATCAATGTATCTTGTTGTAGAGGAGCTCATCTTTGGTAGAGCAATAGTATGTACAACTTCCATTAAAAATTAAACACTTATTTTTAATATATATTTTTTCTTTTCCATGTCATCAATCAACATATGTGTTTAATTTATATTGGAGGGATGTATGGAAAAGTGGGTAAGACAGTAATATTATAGAAATTTCCGTTGTAGAGACATGCTTTGGAGGGACCCGCCAAATATTAGAGAAAAAAGAAGAAGAAAAAACATTGCACGAAAAATGATATGAGAGTGGAAGGAAAAATAACTGTCCTGTAACATTACCCTTGTTTTTCCCTTGTTTAATGGGTTTTATAAATGTCTTGCAACATGAGAATCGATATATCATGTTGCATAGACATGATTTGGTGGTGCCAGCCAAATATTAGAGAGAGAAAAAAAAAAAAAAAAGTATTGCACGGAAAACGATCTAAGAACATGAGGAAAAATAACTTTCTTGTAACATGAGCCTTGTTTTTCCTATGTTTAGTTTTAACTTTTGGTCTTTAATTTTCTTTGGTTAATGTTTGTAATTCATTTTGAATTGATTCCCTTGGAATTACAACTCTCGAAAGTCCTTTGAATGTAAGTCTCCCTTTCTTCAATTGCTCGAAGAGGAGGATATTCTCACTACCAAAATTTTTTACTACCAACTTATTACCTATCTAATTATCATTAGATTAATATTTTCTCTCTCTTCAAAAACTTTTTAACATTCTCTCTCATTGATCCAATGGTAATGTGATGAGTAATAAGTTGATAGTAATAATTTTTGGTAGTTAGAATATCCCCACTCTTGCTCGAATACCAAAAGTGTCAAAAGATTTATCCATGTAATCAGACAAAGTACATAATAAATACACAAAAATTTCACACGAACAAAAACAATAAAATTTTAGCATGAGATGATGTACGCCCAAATAATGAGGTGATGGGGTTTCCAAAATAAGCATATTTTTGCACTGAAAAAAAAAAAAAAAAAACCTTAAAAAGGAGAATAGTTTAGGAGTATAAATATAGGGAAATAGTTTTCTCATTTTACATGAAAAAATTATCTTATGCTATACTCATAATACATGAGTGGGTCCTATCTTGACTTTTTTATCTTCACATCTTTTTGTGGACCTCACTCATATATTATGAGTGTAATATGAGATAATTTTCTCATGTAACATGAGAAAATTAACTCCCATAAATATATATCCATTTCAATGACTTCACTCATGACCCATCCCACTAAAGTAGAGGAAGTTCATGATGCTACTACCGGTTCTTATTCATTTTATTTTTTAGGTAGACATTGATTTTTTTTTTTCGGAAACATGCTATGAATAAAGTCTTACCAGATCAAAATTTAATGGGCTCAAGTCTAGCTCAAAACACAAAAGACACCATCCTAACTCAGTAAGTGCATTTCTGCATCCTTGATATTAAAGCACGTGTAACATGACAGATGGCATACCGGATTCAGTTGGTTAGGTTTTGAGTTTGTTACTTGGAAAAGCACAATTCTAGGATTTTTGGGAAAAAAAATTGTCCAAGTTGAGTGGATAAATTTTTTTAAACTAATGCAGTCAAATACATCATTGGTACTGATGATACTAGTCCCGTCAATGATACTGATGGGACTTGTGTCATGTCAGTATCACATAGGTAGTCCCATTACCGTAAAACTTCGGAAGACCGTAACTTTTGACTTGAGTATCTAAATCAGATAAAAAAAAATTATTTCACAATTTTTTTTGAGATTTATGCAATGACACCTCATTTAACATACTTTATCTCCCACAAACATTGTTCGAATCTAAAACAATGGTACCACAATCACAAGAGCGTTTAAATCCAGAAGATTGCACGTGCGACAGCTTATGGTGTTGGTTCGGAAAAAACTCAAAATCTTATGCATTTAAATGATCTTGTAATTGTAGAACTATGATTGCAAATTCAAACTATGTTTGTGAGTGATAAAATATGTCAAATGATGTGTCATTGCGTAGATCTCGAAAAGTTATGTGAAATCAAAAAAAAAATTTATCTGATTTGGATACCCGAGTCAAAAGTTATGACTTTCCGAAATTTTACGTTAACGAGACTATCTACGTAGCGTTGACATGACATGAGTCCCGTCAGTACTAATGACATATTTGATTGTATTAGTTTAAAAAAATTTATCTAATCAACTTTAAGGGGAGAATTCTTTTGTTCAAAATTCCTAGAATAATGCTTTAGCCTTTGTTAGTTTATTTTGGTATCAGTTAGCTTCTTCTCGTTCTCTTCCGGTGGCCTGTAGCTGGTGTTTATCATCTATGTAAATAGATAAAGCTTGTACTGTAATTAATAATTTTATGGGGTGTTTGGTAAAAGAAAAAAAATTATAAAAAAATACAATTACTAGGAAAATAGTGGGAAAGTGATTTTACCGAAAAGGTTAAAAAAATGTTATTTGGTAAGTCAAAATATTACCAGAAAAATTTTGATGTAAAAATTGCTACAAATTTGAGTTTGATAGAGAAATCAAAATACCACCATCAAGGTGATATTCTCAAATGGATATTTTCCTCCATTTTTACACTATAAAAATTTCCCCATCAAAATTTTTTTCCTAAGCAAATTTTCTCTATTCCATATCAATTATGGTTATTTGTGAATCTTATCTATCACTTTCCTAGCATTTTCAAAATAAAAAATAAAAATCCAACTACCGAAGATAACCAAGATGATTCGTTCCTTCAATTTCAAGATAAAGGTTGACATTGGTTCTTATTCTTAATACCTGATTTCAAAATCAGAACCCTTAGCTCAGTATCCCCATAAACCATTTTAAATTCGCGCATTTGTCCAGTCACCTTGGGCTTTGACCTGAACTCAAATGGCAACCAATTATTAAAGTATCATTTTTAAAAAGTAAAAATGAAACGATAGTTTCTTTTTTTTTTAAAAGTCAAATGGCAACCAATGGCACACACAAGAAGATTTTTTTTGGGGGCGGGATCATGTTGGTCCATCTCAAAATTAGAAAGAAAAAAAAAAAAAAAAGAAGGGACGGAAGTGGAGAAAATCAAAAAGAAAAGGGTAGAAATGAAAAAAAAATTCCATTTATTATGTAAAACTGTAAAAGAGACCATTGAATAAATGGTGGGCCTGAAGCATGTTAAATTTTTTCCACACACACCCCGCGCCCACGACGATCACTGTAGTTTGGAATCCTTTGGGGGTCATTTGTCCCATGTGGCCGTTATTAAGGTCTTGTTATAATTTAACAAAGGGTTTATCATCTATCATTTAACATTACCAGAAAAATTTTCCTACACTCACAACATTTTATGGGGCCCACAGCAAAAAAAAAAAAACTCTGGCACGCAAAACGAATCTCTATAACATTACACAATCACTTTTCCTACAACATAACTCTTATAAAACCCTTTAACAAATCCAAATGTCCTTGTCTAATAAATAAAATATCCTCGTTAATCCCATATCATTTTGAAAAGTCAACCACTCTGTGTCAATGACTTTTCCATATAACGAAATTCAACGCCCAAATATATAACGGATATGTATAATATATATCCATTATTATATGGTCAGGAAGATGTTTAAGGCATAAATTGCATCTTAACCTTAATATATAATAGAACTAATGTGTGACATATTTGTTTTTAACTTGTGGCATGTTACAATATTGCAAGTCAATTAGTAATTAATCAAGCTTTTATGCTGAATGTCACTGAATACGTAGGGGTACTTGTATGTATTATAGACATTGACAGAAGGTTTTTTTTTTTTTTTTTTTTCCTTCCTTGTACAGATTAGTTACAGGGTCTTTATCCTGCGTTCCTGATTCTATTTCTAAAGTATCCAGATGTGGAAAAAATTTAATATGGTCCAGAACTTTGTGGTCCTTCAAATAAAAACATGACACTTGTATTAATTTTTTTTCCTATTTTTTCTTTTCTCTCTCCTCTATTTTTTCTTTTTTTCTTTTTCCTTCACCCCACTGAATCCAAAGTGCAACGGGAGCATTACATTTCTACTCCCATATGTGATTGGTTCCTGCAAGGCTGCAACAACTTTCAATTGACTATTTGTGCCTTTTTTTTAGTGTATGTGTATGGTTGGGAAAGATAAGAAAGGATGATGTATTTGTAGTTTATTGCCCAGGTGGTCCTATATATAATTTTGTGTATATGTGTATGTACGTAGGGGTGTGTATGATTGAGTTTGGTTCGATATTTTTTTGTCGAGGCAAACTAAATTGGAAGAAAACAATTCAATTCTCAGAAATGAATTGATTTATTAGTTCACTTCAGTTATGAATTAGTTCATAACCAGTTTGGTTCAATTCAGAATCAGTTCTCAATTAGTTTTTAAAATTAATTTTAAATTCAAATAAAAATTATAAAAAGATCGAAGGAAAAAAGTATATATATATATATATATATATAAATGACCCTAAATTTTTTTTTTAAAAAAATATATTTAAAAATAAAAAATTAAATAAATACAAAAAAATAAAGAAAAAAAGAAGACAGTAGATAAATAAATAAGGAAAGAGAAACAGAGAGAAGAAAAAGAAAAAGAAATGAAAAGAAAAGGGAAAAAAACTTATTCAATTCATGAACTAATTTTCAGTCCATGAATTAGTTTTTAAAAATATTTCAGTTAAAGAATTAATTTTTTTAAGTGTAATATGTTTTGTGGTTCTTTTTCACATCCCTAAAATTGGTTATTGAACCAGTTCTGAAAACTTGTGAGAAGTATGAAAATATTGAACAAAAACAAATTATAAATATAAATAATACTACTAATTTGAAAAAAAAAACAATAAATAATTAAAGATAAAAATAAAATAAAGTAAATATAAGAGTGAGAAATAAATAAGAGAAAAAAGAAATGAAATAAAGTAATAAAAATAAAGATAAAAGAAGAAACAAAATAAATAAGGAAGAAAAATAAAGAGAGAAAAATATATATAACAAAAAGAGAAGAAGAAAAAAACAATTCAATTCATGGTTTTTTAAACCAATTCGATTGTTAAACTGGTTTTGAAATCGAGTTCGGTTCATCAACTAATTTTTTAAAAGTAATTTAGTTCAAAGACTGATTTTAAAAAAGCAATTCAGTTGAAGAATTGGATTTAAAAATCAATTTTTTTTAATGCGGTTCAGTTCAGTTCACAATTTAATTTAGTTTTTTTTTTTCTTTTGCATATCCCTATGTGTATGTTTCTAGGGTTTATTCTTTGGCCTTCATATGGAAGAGGGTGAATGATTTTTAATAGGTCGAATAGCTAAGCTCTAGTTTTGCCCTTAAATATATCCAACGGTACTAATATTTTCTTCCTAGAAGGTTAAGGCTTGATTTTTGCTATTGTTGTACTAATTAATGTACTGATATAATCATCTTACTACTAATATTTTCATCCCATAAAGTTAATTTGTTGACTTGTTTACGGGATTAAGGACTAGAAGATGATATTTGTGGGTCACGTTAGGATTAAGCTATTTCCCCTAAATGTTCATCATCCACCGACAGGGTTGATGTGAATCCATCTTTTGGGCAACATCTAGTAAGTTTTTTTTTTTTTTGGTAAGCACATCTAGTAAGTTTTATTTGTTACCAATGATGTACTATTTTCTTTATTTTTTTCCCACTTGTTTGTATGATAATGTTTTCATTTAATGTTGTTATCAGGTTTGAGCTATATGACGAGGTCAAGACGTTCATTGATGAGTGCATGTTCCGTAATTTCAATTAACCATCGAGCAGCTGGAAAGAGATTTCTGAGCTCACTCGCAATGGTTGGTTGAGAGAATTCAAGGTAAGTTATGTCCATTTTATGATTCACTACTAAAAAAGTACGAATTAGGGATAGATTTTAGAAACAAAAAATATTTCATCTCTAATTGAGACATATTTAGAGACATAAAAAATAATTTGTCCTTATTTAAAACATAATTATCGATGAAATAAGTTCTGTATCTAGGGCGGATTTGAGATGAAAAAATATTTAATCCTTATTTGGGACAGACTTAGGGACAAAATATTTTCAATTTCTGCAATCCTTCTATAATTCTGTCCCTAATAAGAAGAGAATATTGTTCATCCCAACTTGAGACAGAAATAGGATATCATTTCTAAAATTCGTCCATAAATTCGTCTCTAATAGGGACGGAAATTTTTTGTCCCTAATAATGATGGAAAACACTCATCCCTAATAGGGACAGAAAATAATTCGTCCTTAGTTAGGATGGATTTAGGGAGTAAATTTTGTATTTAAATGTTATTATTTATGAAATTGCAAAAATTGAACTTTTTGCTAGATTATTCAGATTGGATGTCTGTGTAAAAAAAGTTAACATTACATGATTTATATTGTGATAAATATTTGAAGGTGGTTAATCCAACCTGCTAGTGACTACTTAAGTATGGGTTAGTGACAGAAAAAAAAATTTCTAATTCTATCCCTAATAGGGAGGGTAAATGATCCATCCCTAATAGAGATGGATATAGGAACCAAATTTTATTATAATTTTTTTTAAATTTCTAAAGGTTGAACTTTTTACATGATTATATAAATTGAATATTTTTATAAAAAAAAAAAACTTTATATGAGTTTGAGGTAGCCTAACCCACTAGTTTCCTTTAAAGCTTAAGGATGTAAATCCCTTTCCTTTGACTCATAACAAGTCTTCATGACAAATTCATGCTAAGTGTAGGTATTGCTCCTATGACTCTCATGGATTCTATTTAAGAAAAAGTCCTCCGAGCACGCTCTCTTATTATGGGTGAACATATATGATTACTTAATCATAGAATGTGGTTGTGCTTGAGCTTCCATGAAATAGTGTAATCGTGGTAGCAACAAGATAATGTTTATGGTATAAAGTTACTCTGACGTTATGCACCTACAAGTCACTCTGACATTAAATTTAGTATCGGCCATATCCCTGATGTGTAAAGTGTAATATTTAAGTAATTTATATTGCTTGATGAATGAAGGTGAAGATTCCTCTTATATATGATGTCACCGAGAATCCCTAAAGTGGTTTATAATTTTCTCCTTATAAGATTAAAAAAATATGAATTAGAGATGGATTTTAGAATTTTCTCCTTATAAAATTAATATTTATAATTTAATATATCAAAATAGAGTTTTCAAATATACATTTTGTATATTTGAATGACCAACCTAAAGGACCTCTTAAGTACAAGAAAAAATATTATATTATATGAATAATAATTTATCCTAAAGTGTCTTAGCACAAACTAAAGATAATAATGACTTTTATAAATAGTACGTATATTTATTTCTCATTAAAAATATTAAAACAAGAAAATATCTAATTTTTTTACCTTTCATATTTTTACCTATAATTTATTTTTTATTTTTACATACCAATATAAAAACTTGTAAACTTTAAA
This sequence comes from Gastrolobium villosum, assembly GCA_032173675.1. NCBI lineage: Eukaryota > Viridiplantae > Streptophyta > Magnoliopsida > Fabales > Fabaceae > Gastrolobium > Gastrolobium villosum. Next base: position 23,091 of record JAVKPL010016274.1, on the reverse strand, counting down.
TTTAAACTAAAATTAATAGTATAATTAATATTTTAGAATTAATGGAGCAATTTAGTTAATCAGTACTAAATTTGTTTATCAAAAAAAAAATAGTACTAAATTTTAATTAATTATCACAATCTCTTAAAGTTATTTTAAAAATAATTTTATTGCTACCCTTTCTCATTATTATAACTTATAATTCCAAAATTTTCTCTCTTCTACTTAAATGAAATCTTCACACTCTTTTCCCCTAAAAAAATTTAACAATCCCATTTCTTTGAAAAAATTTCCCTCTTCTCTGTCTTTTCACAATCAAAAGATTTATTTTCCTTTCTCTATGTTTTTCACTTTCTCCTAGCACTAAGAGTCACTATTCAATATATGAGATGATTTTTTTAGGACATGATGATAATACATATTCAACTTTTGGTAGGTCTTTTTAAAAATATTTTTTCTTTTCAATTTGTTTCTATATTGCAGGTATTGTTGCTAAAATATTCAGCAAATAAATAAAAATTAGGGATATTTTTTAAATAAAAGTTAAAATATTTGTATTAAATAATTTAGAAAAAACAAAATTAGGGACATAATTTGTCCGTCCCTAACAGGGAAGGATTTATTATGTTCCAATTAGGGACGAACAAATTTCGTTCCTATTAGGGACGAACAAATTTCATCTCTAATTCATTTAATAGGGACGAATTTCATCTTTCTTCTACTTGCTTTTGTTGGCCACCTTAGGGATGAAAAATATGTTTCGGAGACAGACTTATTTTGTCCCTATTCAGGGACGCAAATACATTTTTGTCCCAAATCATTAGCGAGGAGCATTATGGGGAGGAACATCCCTAATTTATTTAGGGACAAAATTATACCCTTTAGGGAGGACAAAATTTGGTCCATAATCCTTGCTTTTTTAGTAGTGGTCTAATTCATTCTTATCAAAATGCGTACTAATTAATCACTTGTATCAAATTGTGTGCTAAATGTTCAATTGCAATTTTCAGGGCAAGTTTAGGTGGTTGCTCGAGCATCGCCACGATCTGGTGATAGTTTGGCATCATAAAGCCACCAAGTGGTTTTTCGATCCGATAAGGGCAGACAGATATAAATTGATCCTGACGTAGCCAAACAATTGAAGCAAAAATAGGCAAAAGATGAGAACTTTAAGAGGAGGTCAATAAGCAAAATAAGTCCCAAATGCAAGGACCCTAATATGTCGAAGGCTCAATTCCAATCAGTGCGTATAGGAGAAGCTTGTAAGTATACATTGTTTTCTATTTTGATATCCTTTGTTTGTACTTGCAACTAATTAATGGTCCTCATTTGTATTTGCAAGCCATTTTTGGGGACGTGGCTTCAGAATCTCTTGATTGGGCTACCTTTCAGAGGACCCATTCCCAAGAGTCAAAGCTGGGAAGCGGTCGATTAACACCAGATCCTAGCAAATAGTGGTGAGACATTTATTGCTTCACTTTTGTTTAAACTATGAGCTTTAATTTCATTTTGCATGTCCGAAATTTTTTTTTTCTTGTAGGAAAACTATCAGATGCTCCAAGAGTAGAGGGTCACACAGTCGATGACAGATGTTTTATCTGACTCCTCTCAATCCGATAACCACAGGTTGTAGGAGTATTCAACAAGAAAGAAATAGTGTTCAAGATGGGAGGATCTGCCAGCCATTTGAAGCCTAACAAGCACCCCTCATGCCTGGTTGGAGGTGTTTATGTAGGTAAAGGCATATTTAATTATTTTACATTTTCACTCCCCAGTGCATTTAAATTAAGTACAAAAAATTTATTTTTTAATGATCTATTTATAAATAAGAATAAAAAAATGAAGGCGTTAGTTCGCAGCATGGACATCGAACATCAAGAGAAGACGTCCCATCTGGATGCGCAGCTGCAAACTCAATCTGAGGAGTTGGATGCTTCGACACATCATCTAAATCTTCAAGCAGAAATTATGAAGAAAATGCACGAACAACTCTAGCTCCTAATGAAATAGAAGGAATATAACAACAACAACAAGAAAAAAGGATTGAGTTTGGATAATGACGATGACTAGGCTGCTATTTTAAAGATATTATTTATGATTATAATCGTTTTTAGTTCGTTTTGTTGGAAACATTTTGGTTTATTTAGAAATAGTATTGTTTATATTTCATTTTGTTTACGTAATTTTTTTTAAATTTTTTTAGGATTGCTATTATTTACTTTTGTTGATCCAAATTCTTATTTTAATTATAATATCCAGTATTATTTATTCATTTATATTTTATTTGCACTTAAGTGGTTGTTGTTTACATGTAGAAATTAAACAATTATCAAATTTGTTTTTCTAATTTGTCCATTTGCGACTAAAATTTTAAAAAATTCATTGCAAATTTGGCAGACAATTTGCGACAGAGATGGTTCAGCTCGTAGCAAATTTGCGGCTCACAAATTCCATCACAAGTTTTGCAACGGTAATTATTTGTATTTGGTCACAAACTCTATGACAGAGTAAAATTGTATTTATGTTGCAAACTTGCGATGGTTGCTTCATTTATTTCTATCTCGATTTTTTTATGGAAACTTTTTCCGTCGCAGCTTGCGATTGAATCCCAATGTCAACATGTCTTCCTATTGCAGCAAAATATTACAATTTTGTGTCGAAAAAATACTGTCGCAATTTGCTAGGAAAATTTGGTCACCCTATTGCCGTCTCAAAAATTATTTGCGATAAAACAATTTGCGATGGAAATTGTCCGTCACAAATAGCGTGTGTATGTTTTAGTGTAACATGTTTTCTTATTTACATTTCTTTTAATACATCTTTTACAACTTTTTCCTGAGAACGGTAATCTAGTAATCTGTGATTCATAAAAATCTTATATTACTTGATATGTACGCTTACATAGTTTGAGTAGATTTGCTCTTCGTATATATATACTTGTTTCTTATACATAACACTTGCTCCTCACATATTTTGCTCTCATTTAGCCTCGATTAGATCTTGACCTAACACTTCTCTTGGAGCAGCTTAATGAGGAAGTCAGTCAAAAATCAAGTATACTAATTTTATAACTACTTATATATTTGGATATATAAATACAAAGATATGGAATAAAATAAAATAAGATTATTATATAACTATTTGTATATTTCATAATAAAATGTCATAAAAATCAAATATGTTAAGTAAAGTGTAATTTCTTGGACCAAATCTTGCTTGAAAGAAGTCTTATATATCCAAAACGACGAGCCTAGTAAAATTTTCAAAACATGAGTACATCCGTACAAAAATTATTACGCATAAATAAATTGTTAATAACTCCGTTAATATAAACATTTAAATTTTAAATATTCTCTTTGGGAGAGCTAACTCCCGTGGAAAATACTTTTGGTTAATTAAAAAAAAAAACTTTAAATATTTACATGAGTTAATTTGACATATATTTAGCACCAAAGCTTTGGGATCCTCCACAAATTAACCACAGTGTTTGTGATTACCTATATACGTTGCAATGATACTGACATGAGATATATCTACTAGAAAAAACTTGTATAGTGACGGAATCGTTATGGAAATTTTGTCGCTAATTTCCATAACAATTCCGTCACTATACAAGTTTTTTCTAGTATACGACACGACATGATACTCTGATACGTTAATTCTAAAAAATATTAGATTTCGACACATTAAGACACGTTTTGCTATTAAATAATATTTTTAATTTATGTAGTGTATATTATATTTAATATTCAATAATTTAACTAAAAAACAAAGTAAAACTTATAATACCCATTAATTTTGTAAAGAAACATAAGATATCACAAATATTTATATTAAACTCAATAACCGTCATAGTTAATAGTTGGAACTAAAAATGCAAAATAATTTTGAATCTTTTTTGAGTCTCTGCAACTCATGTTAGAGTGACAGGAAGTGTTGGATATAACATGCCAGACTTTTTGAACTGATGGTGCATCATAAGCGAATAGAGGCAATAATTAACATATAAGACGGAAGCAGTGAACATTACGGAGGCAATAATCAAATTGTATTAAATTTTTGTGTCTATCTCTTTCTTGATTAATAATAATTAAATATCATATATTTAATGTATATTAAGTGAGGGATACATATATATAAAAATGATCAGTCACGTGAATTTTTATTTTTTGAATACAGTCACTAGAATTTTTAATGTGACTATGTGAGAACATCCACTCTCGGGTATTATCCGGCGTGACAACATCCACTATCGGGTATCATGCAGCGTGAGAACATCCACTCTCGGGTGCGATACTGTGAAATAGCAAAAAAAACAAAAGCATTTGTATATATGTATAAGGTGGGAGGTTATATTTACAAACTTTTTTTTATTTACAAACTCTTACAAACTACACTATATTCTCCCGAGAGAATACAAACTTTTGCAAACTACACTAGGTTCTTCCGGGAGAATATAGTGTAATTTGTAAGAAAAATTCAAAAAAATTGTAAACGGATCCTGTCCCATATATAAGATATAAAAGATGAGAGACTAGGGCTTTATTAGCATCCATTCTACAGAGAATTAAGCTCCGCGTTCCTATTTGAAAAATTCTATGCATGGTTGTCATGGTCTCATCTTGAAGCAAAATATAGGAACATCATACATAGTACTAAAAGGACTTGGATTTTGATTTTGATTTTGATTTTGAAAGAGCTGTATAACTTGATGGCTGTGCGTGGATCAAAATGGTGGGTTGCTGAATGGGTTCTGGTTGTTTTTCTTCTTCTTTTCTCAGCCGCTGTTGCTTCTTCTCATCAAAACACAGTCCAAAATACAACCTCATCAGCATCCACTAAGACAAGAGGGGTTGATGCAAATGATCATGCTAAAGTATTTTACAAACACACTTGGCCGGTAAGAGTGTTCACTTCAGAATATATATTTCTGATCACAGTTTTCATCAAAATTAATTATGTTCTTATATACGTTAACTTGAATAGGATGTTATACTTACAACCTATTTTCGTTTACAACTTCTTACAATCATATCTTAACCGTTAATTTTTGCCAATCAACGGTTATCATTTATTGCGAATTAATAATTAATTAATAAATTTGATTTGCGAAAATCTTAACCGTTGATTGACGGAAATAAACAGTTAAGATATGGTTGTAAGAGGTTATAAGTATAAACTTCCCTAATTTGAATCAATTTCAAGTAAACAAAATAGTAAAAAGATATTTCAGGGCCATGCATGTGGATATAATTGGTGTTTATATCTTAAGGACGTAGAATTTGGATTAACTTAAATTTGCCTCTATTTTTTTTTTTTTTTTTGTTCTGCAGGGGCTGAAATTTGGATGGAGAATAGTGGTGGGCACCATGATTGGATTCCTAGGATCAGCATGTGGGACTGTGGGAGGTATTGGTGGGGGTGGCATATTTGTGCCCATGCTTACCCTAGTTATTGGATTCGATGCAAGATCAGCAACAGCATTATCAAAATGTAAGAACTCATATTTTTCTCCAATTCCTCCCCTTAACTTCTCTCTTAAAAAAAAAAAAAAAAATTGGGTTAAGTTATGACATTTTCAATAATTCAGTGCATGGATGTGTGTGCGATATTGACACCAAACATATGGGGTTGGTATTAAGTTGCTTCCTTAATTGATTATTCTCAATTTCCTTAATGAGATTAATGTTTGGAATTAAATTATTTGTTCTGGCTTCATCTATCAAATATAACAACAAAATTCTTAGATCTGGATTGTGGGTAGTGGATAAACTCTTGTCCTCTCAATCCGCAAAAGGGATTAGTTTCATCCTATGTGGCGTGGGGAAACCCTTGGGTGTATACAAAAAAAAAAAAAAACATATGAAATTAATGATATATCAACAAACTTGTAATTCAGTTGATGATTTCGTCTTAGGTCTTTTGACCGAGAAGAATACTAATATAAAATGTAAGTTCTCCATGCAACAAAATACATATGTTTTTCTTTCGTAAGTGCGTAGGTCTACTATTTAATTACTTTGGTAAGCAATAGATAAAAATCCATGCTGCTTTGTACTAAAATAAAATAAAACTCATGCTGCTAGTTAAGTGTATTGAAACTCTTATTTATAAACATAATATTTTATGTTTCATGACATTTACCAAATTTATCCTTATTTAAAACGTTTTAAGCAAAATACTTTTTTGTTAACATTTTTATTATTTATTTTCACTCCTAACTTAACTATCTTCTTCAAACCCATCTTTTATCACACACTATATATATAAACGGGTAGAGTGGTTGCCAGAAGGATTTAAAGAGAGAAGGAGAGACAATTAATAAATGGGGTTTGTTGGTGCACAAACTAAATGGGGATTTCCAAATTTTTTTTTTAAAAAAAAAATGGGGATTCCAATTAGAGATTATATCATTCATACTACAGGTGCATTTCTAATTAAGCCTATGTTATAGTGGGTTAAATGAAGAAGGTGATAGAAATAGTTATGGGCCAACAATGGAAGGAAAATGAGATACTGAAAATCAAATAATTAAGATTGCATGAGCGCATGTGAGAAAGGCAAAAATAGAGAAGTGTCATTCGGTGAGATTTTTTTAATATGCTCCTGTGCATAATTTTTTTGGGTGCTTCTTTTTCGAAAAAGAAAAAATTATCTTCCATTTATATTTATCTTTTTCTTAAATTTCCTTTCGATCATTTTTTCCTCTCATTTTTGGATAAAACCCACCTAGTTCGGGACCACAAAAGATAAGCTCCATATTTTGGTAAGTGATAATTGTGGGGCCATAAGAAGAAAATTACTTTAAGTGTAATAAATGAGGAAGAATATTCTTACTACCACAAAATTTTACCACCCTTACAACCATTTCGTCAATCTAACTATTATTAATTTTCAATAAACCTAATAAATTATAATCATTAGATTGACGAAAATCAATATAGGTTATAGTTGTAAGGATGACAAACTTTTGTGGTGGTAAATATATCATGTTACGTAATAAATAATAAAATAGTTAACACAAAATTTAAAGTTATAAGGGTATATTTGAAAAACATAAAATCGAAAAAAAAAGGAGTATGAATAGGTATATTAGAGTGCTAATAGCCTCAACTTTAATGACATATACAGTAATATTATGGATTTAATTATGATACAGAGCAAAGACTTTTTTAAATTATCATCTAATTATACTAGTATCTTATGTATTGTTTAGATATTTAATTAGGTAAAATATAAAAAAGAAATATAATTAATATTATAAAAGAGATTTGCAATTTAATTTAATTTGAATTTAAAATTATAAAGAAAAAGTGCGTAATTAATTCAAAAGAATTTAAATTACAAATTACAAACAAAAAAAAAATTAAAAATGACATCTATTAAAGAAATAATCAACTAAGAAATTAGTCCACTCTTAAGAGAATATAGTCTCATATAACGGTGAAGTTAAACACATTATTAAAAATTCTGATTATGACAACAACTACCAAAAAAGTAAGACAGTTTACCTAGTGACATGGCAACACATAATCAAAACAAAATTAAACTCTATTAATATTCTAAAAACTTTCCGTAATCAAAATTAGAAGTTTCTGTGGTACCCATGAAGGATAAAATATCAAAATGATTTTTCAAACATTTGTTAATTGCTATTTGCTAATTTTAAAATTCGTTAAATACAATCAACAAGTAATAAATTTTCAACAACTCACATTACACACCGTATCCTTGAAAAAAGAATAATCATCATTAAATTACAAATGAATTTAGATCTAGCATATGCATGATTAAGATTTAAGAAAAGTTGAGTGTTAATATATATTAGAGTAAACTGTCGAATTAGTTCTTAAAAGATTTTGGTGGGAGTAAATTAATATATGCGGAATATTATAATTGTCTATTGGTACTCCAATAATTTGTTAGCGATTGAAATTAGAGGTATCTTAACAGGGAAAAGTGTGTGTCATCTTAAAGGATGTAAAGTTATGTCATTTTAAGAGATAGATAAAGGAGGAGAGAGAGTTGATAAAAAAAATAATGATGTGGATCTCACATCTTTTAAAATGATATAAGTTGTGTCATTTAAAAGGATAAACATTTTTCTCATCTTAACAACTAGTTTGCACCACCATCCTCCTTTTAACTTGCAATGACTTAAAAAAATAAAATAAAATTGATGATATCAGGGGACAAGTTGCAATCCTTAAAGAAAATCTTTGAAAAACTAATTTGGTGTTCTGTGTGTGTGCATGCGTGCATAATGAAGTGCTAGGGAATATAAATAATGTGTTTTTTTTTAACTTACAAATAAGATTCTAATTAACACATTAATTTATGACATTGAGTAAAGAGAGAGGTTATATTTACTACCTATTTTTCTTATTACTTATTACTACTAAATCTTAACCGTTGATTTCGGTTAATCTAACAGTTGTAATTTATAAGGTCATATTTATTTATTAATTATTAATTTGCAAAAATTATAATCGTTAGATTGACGGAAATCAACGGTTAAGATTTGTTAGTAACATGTAATAAGAAAAAAAAAATAGATAGTAAGTATAACATTTCTCTTAAATAAAATATAAAAGACAAGAAATAGTAAGAAAAAGTGTATCGAAGATCATAATGAAATTCTAGCGTACGTCTTTACAATAAAAGTGTTTAAGATCTGATTTGTGTAGATATCTGTCCCCGTAAGTGCTAGAGAATAGAGGTAAAGTATTATCCTTGAGTTTCTACTTTACAAAATGGGGAATGAACGTTTACAAATTGTATTAAATATGATACTTTTGATTAAAGTATGACTGGTCAAACATAATGTAATTTATAAATAAAAAATTTGTAAATATGACCTCCTCCTTATAAAAGATATCAAGGTAGTAAAGGTGTTCTAGATTTATTATTATTTTCCGAAAGTAAAGATGTTTGAGATTTGTTCCTTACTTACGCGCTCGCAATGACCCTTAAACAGTGTTAAATACTAATTTTTTATTTAATTAATATCTTTTGCATTACATAATAATACTTTTGCATTGAAATAACCAAAAAGGAAAAAATCTCCTTTATAACTAATAACCGGTGCTAATAGTCATCTCAGGGCATGTTATGCACGGGACAAAATAACGCGTCTGATTGTATAAGACTTGATGATATAAAAATTGATTGTATAAGACCTGGTTAAATTTTAATATTATCTTGTGTTTGGCTTTGTACTTGTGGCAATTTTTTAATTTATTTTTGACTATTATCTTTGACACCTTACATGGATGAAATCTGCATGTTTCTGTTTTTTTGGTTAAGGCATTATTACGGGTGGAGCAGGAGCAACTGTTTTCTACAATTTGAAGCAAAGACACCCAACCCTTGACTTGCCTCTGATTGACTATGACATAGCACTTCTTTTCCAACCAATGTTGATGCTTGGAGTCAGTATTGGAGTTGCTTTCAATGTTTTTTTTCCTGACTGGTTGCTAACAGTTTTGCTAATAATATTTTTCATTGGTAAGATTTGCTTAAAAATTGAGTCTACGCTTTATGTTTTTTCCCTTTGCCTAATTGAGTCTTGATGTGAAACAGGTATTGCAGTCAAATCTTTCTTTAAGGGTGTTGATACGTGGAAAAAAGAAACCCTTAATAAGAAGGTTGCTTAAACATGGCTCATCCTTAATATTTCTTTTTAGTTTTGCATTTTGATGCTTTGGTTTAATGCATTCCTGTTACAATTCCAGGAAGCTAGGAAGAATTCAAAGTTAAATGGTAAGTGGTCCGATATTATTTATGTTCCACCGTTCTTGTTGAGATATATAAAATCATTAATGTAGCCTCACCCAAGAACTTAAACGCTTTTGGGTTGAATTGGTTTTTTATATGCTATCAGAGCCTAGGTGTTTTATATATCTCAACAATTCTGTATCTGTTGTGTTAGTTGCTACTTAATAGTTTCAATGTAATCAGATATTGAAAGGATTGAAGGTGTTGCTCATGATCTTCAAACGGGAGACCCGGTCAAGGATAGTCATATCAATAGTAATCAATCAAAGAAGAAAGTGGTAGAAAATACAGACAGTTGCTGCTTCCATGTCCAACTTTTTTTTGTTTTTTTTTTTTTTTTTTTGTTGATGATCTGAAACTGAAACTGCCATGCAGGTTTCTGTTTTTGAGAATATTTATTGGAAGGAACTTGGACTTCTTTTGTCTGTCTGGATCATGATACTTGGATTACAGATAGGAAAAGTTAGTATCTAGATGAACTATTCAACTCTCAATTTGAGTTTTTCATTAGTGAACATAGAATGAAGATAATATGTGCCTTTGTTTTGAAACAGAATCACACAACTACTTGCTCAGCGTTATATTGGACATTGAATCTACTGCAGGTATAAACTATATTAGGAAAATTCAATTTCTGGAAACCAAAATTTTCATCTTATATTTTGTTCTGTCCATAAGGGGGCGAACCAGAGCAGTAGTAAAACTGTTATGACTGAAAGGTCATGGGTTCGAATCCAGGAAATAGCTTCTTTGCAATTATGCAAAGGTAAGGCTGCTACAAGGATTACCTCTATCCCACACTCGCTAATCGGGTTTAATGGGGAGTGTTTTTTTTTATATATTTTGTTCTCTCCAACTTAATCAAGCCAATAAGTGTTGAACACTTAAAAAGTTTTATTTGTTCTTAACTTTAATATGGTTTTAGAACCAATGAACCATCAATATGAATATATCATTTGTTGTTTGTCATTCAGGTCCCTATCACTGTAGGAATGAGTACATATGAGGCTGTGCTTCTATACAAAGGGAAGAGAGTCATAGCATCCAAGGGAGAACAACAAACACAATGGAGATTGGAGCAGTTAATTCTGTATTGCTCCTGCGGCCTAGTTGCTGGCATCATTGGTGGCATGCTTGGTCTTGGTGGAGGATTCATCTTGGGGCCACTTTTTATTGGACTAGGAATTCCTCCTCAGGTACCTTTCATCCTTTACTTTTCCATAAAAGTCTATGTATGAAGATTTGAGGATTTGCCTAATTGAGATTTTTTTATGTTGGTCCCTTGGAACTCACTCATGTTGGGGAATTTTCCACAAAGGTGTCAAGTGCTACATCCAATTTTGCAATGGCTTTTTCTGCATCTATGGCAGTTGTGGAATATTACCTCCTGAAACGTTTTCCTGTTCCTTATGGTAAGTGTATATGGATTCAAGGAGCACATACATAGTTAAACAATGGTTACTGGCTAATGGTTATTAATAAAGAAAGAGGAGGAGGTTGTTACACTAAAATGAAGCAATAACTTCCTATTATGTGTTGGGAATGGTACGAGTCGGTCCAAAACCTTTGCTTGGGATAAGTTTTTGGTACAATTATTATATCCAAGTGGGTACAACTTTTTTTCATTTTTAGAAAAAAATTTAGCACTTTTCAAATTTTTTCAAAATTATTTTTCCCGCCATGTTGCACTTTTTTCCAAAAAATTGAAAAAAGTTGTACCCACTTAGAGTACAACAATTATGCCAAAGATTTATTCTTTTGCTCGAGGTTTTGGGTGTTTTACAGTTATATCAATTGGTCCAAATCTAACTTATGTGGGACTTATTTGAGATTCACACTTAATTATTTTCAACACTATGGACTTTTAAATGGGTTGTTTGACCATTTAGGTGATTAAATAGTATTTTTGTCCGTTTGCTACACCTCCAAAATTATTTTCGAGTGAGGAATGTTTAGTATTGTGGATTACTCCTGCCGAATTGCTTTTATATTTTTTTCAATGAGTTCCACAAACTCTCACATAGGAACTCATTAATATTAGAGTAAAGTCTTTTTTAGGTTCCTTACAAAAAAAATATGGTCCTCACTTTCATCCCTTACAAAATAAAATACTCATATTAGTTATTCCCTAGGGACTAAATTGGATTTTTATTGAATTTATGATGAACCACATTTTCAAAGAACTCGAATTGTAGAATGACCAAAAATTGATTTTTTTTTTTTGTAAGGAACAAAAGTGAAGACCGTATTTTTTTTTTTGTTAAAGACCGAAAAGGAACTTTATTCTTAATATTATATTAAGAGTTAGTATTTGATGATTAAGTAGTGTGATCCATGAGTTTTTCGGGAGGGTTCCCATGGAACTTAAAGTAGGGAATAAAAAAATTAATAAATTTCTTAAAGCTGAGCAAAAATCGTTAAAAAAAAATTAAAAATATAAAAACAATTATGTGGGAGTCAATCAACAGAACTAAATGCCCCCATTAAAAAATAACTTTAGATGTATCAAACATATAAAATACATATATATAGCTATAGTAACGCCAAAATGCCCCCAAGTAAAATAGCCCTTTTTAATGTTCCACTTTTTGACTATCTTGCAGCTCTCTACTTCGTAGCTGTAGCTATTGTTGCTGCGCTTGTTGGGCAGCATTTGGTTAGAAAGCTTATTGCCATTCTGGGGAGAGCATCTGTGATTATATTCATCGTAGCCCTCGCACTTTTTGTGAGCGGAACATTACTAGGCAAGTGAATCTTTTATGGAGATTACGAATTTTGCTTTTCTTTGCAACATAATTTTTTTTAAAAATCCATGTATTTTTTTTGCTAAATCTCAAAATGGATTAAGAAGATAATTTTATCTCAAAAAGCGTTAAACTCTTTATTTAAATATAAATACTCAACAAAAATATAGTGTATTTGTATTTCAAATATATAAGTTAAAAATATGAATACATTTTTAAGGATATAAATACTCTTATAAAAGCAAGGGTTCTTGGAGCTTCCTTAGTTTTGTATGGTTTTATATTTCTCATTCAACATCAGAATTGAATTATCATATTATAGGGACAAAAAACATGTGAGACCCGTATGTTAGAAAAAATTATATATAGGACCCATGTTGACAAAGAAATCGAAGGGTGTGTAGAAAAAATTGTAATTCTCATCTTAAATGAAAATTATAAAACCCTTTGTATATATATGCTTTGACAGGAAGAAATTATTTGAAGTGAGTTTTCAAGTAAGTAAGGGTATTTTTTTTTAAAAAAAAATCAGTATTTTCATATTATGGTACATTTTAAATTAAATTAATAATAGATGTCTTCCTAATTATTCTATAAAGACAAGTTCATTTTAATTTTTTTTTTTAAATTCTTTGACATTTTCAATAATTTATTACGATGGCTCAACTTTTTCTTTTTGTATTTTTTTTTGTTTTTTTAAATTACAGGTGGAGTAGGCATATCAAACATGATTCATAAGATTGAAAAGAACGAGTTCATGGGGTTTGGAAACCTTTGCACGTACAAGGTTGGAAATTAGAAATCATGATGGGGAAAGGAGTACATGGCTCCTTATTTCACAATAATTTTGTGTTGTCAGGGTTTGTATTAAAAAATTTACCTTTTTTTTGTTTTATCAATAATATTTGGGAAAAGCTATTATTATGAAATATAAGAATAATTTTATCTCTTATAAACCTATGGAAAATCATGACACTTTTTTTTTTTATAAATGGCGAGCCCATTATATTTATATTTACGATATAAGAAATCTTCTCTTATACAATATGAGATTAAATGACCCATAATATTTTACCTATTTGATTGTTCTACAACTTTATGACTGTCTTAAAGTTGCATCAACATTTTTAATATTAAATAAAATGCTATGATATAACAATTTTTGATATCCCGCAATACAAGTATTTACCTGTTTGATTGTTATAGAACTCTATGACGGTTAAATTTGCAGGTAAAGAATTATTTTAATATAAAATTTTAAGATGCTGTGTGATATTATATTAATAATTTTATATTTTTTAACATATTTCTTATACAATAATCTTTGAATTTGAAATGTGGATATTATATAAGCTCATTTTTTTGTCTATTTTATTTTGCACATAGCTATTAGCTATCTTTTAGTTTAGCTCGTATTAATTTAATTCTATCACAAAGTGAAGGTAGTAAGGATCAAACTCATTACCACTTGGTCACTCTAATTTTGATACTATATAAAGAATTAATTCAACTAAAATCTTTAAGACTTGAGTGAAGTTATATTAATAATTTTATATCTCTGTAATATTGTATCAACAATTTTAATATTTTTGTTTTGATATTGAACATTTTTATTATTCCGCAATACAAATTTTAAAATTAAATTCACACAATTTTTCATAAATTTCAAAGATATATGTGCCATGTTAAGGTCTTATTATTTTATTTTTTTTATACATTATATGCCACATTGAGTTAAATGAGATGAATTCTCTGTTAATATAAAAAATAGGCTATGAAGTATGAACAGTTGAACACCTTTAACCTTATCATTTCAATAAAAAAATGACAGGTTATATGGGGATTTGAATCAAAGCACGACACTCCAAGATAATATTTAATTTCATATTTTAGCAAAAGAAATTCAACTTTTTTTAACCCATTAATATAATCACGATCAATTTAAAAATTGAATATAAATAAGTCACTTTATTAAAAAAAAATCATATCCGAACATCAGCCAATAATAACGGGAATACTCTACGAACTAAAGAGTACATTATTATTCTCTTATTAGTATTTTTATATTTTTGTAATAAATGTTTTTTTAAATATCAATCAGGCTTTTTTAATCCCTTTTAAAATGCATTAAAATTAAAGGGGAAATGATTTTTGTCTTTATCTGTCACTCAGAAAAAACGAGAGTGATCATAAATTAATAAACCTCTCTTCTTCTTTTTTATCATAGTGAGAGATAAATATTTTCTACCTCAAAAGTTAAAAGCACATAAATCATTTTCTCTAAATTAAATGGATTTAAGAAAACAAGGAAAATGAATACTCGCTCAAAATGTAAAGTACATTTGGAGGACGTTTGGTAAAAAAGGAAAAAAAAAATTTACCAAAAAAAAAAAATATCCTGAAATATGATGGAAAAATTTATTTCCCGATAAAATTATGAAAAAGTGTTTAATAGGCGGAAATATTTTCAAGAATATTGAACAAATTTTCATATTGCTACGTTTGATTGATACTAAAATTTTACTGGAATTTTGGACAGAATTTACAAATCTACACTTAATTTTAAATATTCAGGCTCTTTTTTACAGCTCTCATATCCCATTACAATGTTTACATAAGATATTAAGGGTAAAAATGTAAGAAAATTTACATTCTGTTTTTCAACCAAGCAGCATTCCTCAAATTCCACATTTTCAAAGACATTCTATATGGAGATGTTTATGAGTTATTTCAAAACCTGGGAAAACAATTTGTCCAGCCTAATTTTACATGTCAGTGTACCAAACATGGTTATATTATATGTGTCAGGTTATATTTATAAACTTTATTGTTTACAAATTCTTACAAACTACACTATCTTCTCCCGGGAGAACACTAATTTCACTATGTTCTCCCGAAAAAAACATAGAGTAATTTATAAAAAAAAAATCAAAAAAATTTGTAAACGGATCCTTCCCCGTTATATTGCCATGTTAACCTTCAAGGAAAAAGAAACATATATCTATCTACCAAACACCGGTGGATGAAATTGAATTGAATGGAAAGTTATGTAAACCCATCTTTTAAAATCCCTTCTGACTCTGAAGTCGATCTTGCTGAGTCAATAACATTCCTCTCTGAGGATTGGAGTCAGCAGTTAAACCCTACATGTACGTTGACGTTTCTAACTCCTGAAACCCTCAATTGAACTCATGACTCGCGGATCAAAAGGGTCAAAGAGGGTCACTATAATTTTTTTAAATATTTACACACGAAAAAGTGTGTCTTGTAGTATATATATATATAAAAAAAAAACTCGCTGATGCCTAGAATTAAAACTAGATCTGAAATCTGAATTGTTATTCTTTTTCCTTCCAATCTTCTCTTCCAGACCTAGAGTCAATCTCCCTGACTTGGTGATCTCCTCCGCCAGCGTGGTGGTTCCTCCTATCCTCTTCGGTCTTTTCTCTCTCACTCCTTTGTCGTGGTTCTTCCTTCCCACCATTGATTCGCTGCGCTCTCGCCTCTCCTCTGTCGTTCTCTCTTTGGGTAAGGGATCTCCTTTCACATGCCGTTATTGGAATATATGTTTTATACTTTAATAGTTTAACTAGTGTATCACCCGTGCAATGCACGGAAAAAAAATTATCGATTTGTTTGTCTTGTAAAAGTTAAAGCAAACCATAAAAGTAAATCGTTGCATTTTAGCTTGTCCATAGTCATTCAAAAATTACAAAGTTTAACTCGCCTTCTTTTAGTATTTGTCAGATATGGATTTTCATTTATCAAAAAGTCGATTTATAAAATAAGAATAAATAATTATTTTTTTTGCAAGGATTTGTGTCGTTAGTCTTTGGAATTTCACAAATTTGTATTTACAAAAATTGAAATCAGATTTAGTAATTTAATTATAAAAGAAGAAAGATAAAATTTCAATTGAATTATAAAAATATATTGGCGGGCCGGCCCTCCGGACCGAGCCCAGTTTTCCATCTCTAACTGTCAGCATTTTATATAAATAATTATTTTTTGCAAGTATTTGTGTTAATTACTCTCTTACATTAAAAAAATGAAAGTTTAATTACTAAATTAAAATTTTCATTTTTATAGTTCTTAAATTTTAATAATTTATTTTTGGGATTTGATTTTCTCATGTTGCATGAGAATTCAATTCTCATTTTGTGACTCAACTAGTGGTGGGCTCTATATTTATTAAAAAAAAAAAACTTTGCACGCAAATCGAAGGATCACTAACATGAGAGTTGAATTATCATGCAACATGAGAAAATATTTTCCCTTTATTTTTTACAGAATGACAGACGTCATTCTTTATTTAAATTTAATTTAATTTTTTTTAATTATACATATTTTTCTATATGATTTTTTTCTATTTGATTTATGATTTTTATATATTTTTTTAATTGGTTATAAATGAATATTTAAAATGTTTATGTTAAATATTTTTTTTAAAAAATACATGTATATATTTTTAATTGGCTATATAGGTATATTTAAGATTTTTATGTTAAAAATTTTAATTTATTTTTTGTAAAGTATAAATTATGTAATTTCATATTTTTCATTTAAATTTGAAATTTTAATTAATTTTTATCGAATATAAATTTATTTTTATTATTTTAAATATTTTATTGTTTAATCTATAATTTTATATTAAATTCAAATTTATTATATATATATATATATATCCCACTTCATAAATATTAAATGCTGAACTATTTTCCTACATTAGTTCAAAATTCAAATTTAAAAAGTTTAAATTTTAAATATTAATTATTAAATATTTTTTCACCCAATAGATATAATGATTAATATTATTAATAGTCTACGAAAAAAATATTATTAATAGGCTTAACAATTTTTCATACAAAAAGTAATGAGAAACATAAATAGCCACAGAAAAATGAGAAACATACATTTGAGATTTCTCACCTATATCAAGTTTAAAATTCAAATTTTAAAAAAGTAGTGTGATGTTAATACAGATGTCTGCCAATAATGTTGAACTCATTTCCCATCTAATGAAGTTTAAATTTCGAATTGTGCAAATTTACTAAAGGAGGAAAGATTTTAAATGATTTCTAGTGTAAACAAAAACTTGAAATTGAAGGAGAAAGTGACACGTAAGCAAATTTCCTAAAAGGAATGACATTCCTTTTTAATATATAGATTAATGAGAATAAATAATTATCTGTTTGCAAGTATTTGTGTCCTTAATATTTGAGATTTTACAAATTTGTATTTACAAAAATTAAAATCAGATTTAGGAATTTAATTATAAAATAAAAATGGTGGAATTTTAATTTAATTATAAATCAAATTTGTGTCTTGAGTATTTATTTTTAATTTATGTTTAAGAATAATTTATATTACAAACTTTAAGAAATAATTTTAAAAAATAGATATATCGGAACATACATGCAAGCAAAAAATGAAGTTAAAAATAATAAGTTATGCCTAATTTATATCGGAAAAAATGTTGGTCATTTTAAAGTCACATGTAATTTTTTTAAAAAGTACCATTTTAAAACGTAATAAATTTTATTTTTCGTTTACCAAAAAAAAAATTATTTTTCCTTAATTTTCAATTATTTTAATTTTCAACCAATTGATTTAGACATTCATAAAAAATATTATAAATTACTTACTTGGTGATCTTGCAATCTTAAATTATTCACGTTTACATTTGGCCAAAGTGTAACATCCCGAGCGCTGACGAGGGCAGGGAGTGATCGCTAGAGCGCAAGGGCACGGACAAGGAGCGGCTCCTGGCAGGCTTCCAGCGACGGGGTACATGAATGAATCAAATCAATTCTCGAAATAGAGGGATCCCAGAGACTATGCTGGTATGGGACGATACAGTTGGGAATGACTTATAAGAATTAATTGGTATTACCTATACTAACAAGATGCATATACTTTTCGGTAGCCCGAAACAGAAGAACTCCACAGTTAAGCGTGCTTGATTTGGAGCAATTATGGGATGGGTGACCTTCTTGGGAAGTTTTCCTGAAAAATGTGCGAGTGAGAACAAAGCACGCTGAAAAGTCTCGTATTAATTTATAGGGACAGTCATTGATCCTTACAAGTTGCCAGACATTACACAAAGTGTGATATTGCAATCTTAAATACATAAGCATATACTTAGTGAACTCAAAGACACGATATGGCTTTAAGGATGTAACATTAATATTCATTACATCCAAATCTTTACAAATATCTTAAATCTTAATTTGGTTAAAATAATTTTGAGTAATGAACCGATAAGTAATGAAATAAATTGAAGGATTTTATTTTCCTTTTCCAAATACCATAAGGTTGGGATTCCACTTTACTGAACTTAACACAAAATATTACTGTTGAGAGATAGAAAAACCAAGTCTATGCCTTGAAAGTGTTAATCAATCTTTATATTTTTTACCACATAATCATCATAATCAACTTAATCTAATTTGAAATACGTTGAAAAAATTGGCATCTGCTACGATGTTTGTCTTTCTTTTGAAATTAGTTGGAGGATAATATTCTTTTAGTATGTATGCTTCAATCTTAAACTTAACTCCTCCGTGCAGCATGAGCTTTAGCTCCACCCTTCATTAGCAACATTAAGAGAAGGGATAAATTTTCGGTGTTACTGTAACACATACATTCGGTGCGTCCGACAAATCAGAGCATTACACATCAGTAATGAGAGAGAAAAAATGTGGAAGAAAAAAAGAATTTTGAGCTAATGTTCTGATGGGTGGGATGTACTGAATCTTTGATGCTACAGTAGCACCAAAGATTTATTCTAAGAGAAGACACATAATTTACGGAATAAAATCTTGGTGCTACTGTAGCACTTAGATTCAGTGCATCCCATCAAAAGATCCAAAAATGGGGAGGAATTCTCCCCTGAATCGACTAATAGAGGTGCCAGCTTCGGGAATATACAGGAGCGTATACCATCTGGGAAGAGCAAATCATTTGCAGATGCTCTCAGATCTGATGGAATTTCGATGGAGGAAGAAGATCTCTGGCAAGAAGACCACATGGAGGAACATTGTGAACCACTTGATCCTGCGCTAGGTGAAATCAACGAGCTAGGGTTCCAAGTCAGTTATGGAGAAGATGGCTCTGTCAGCTTCAAGGGTTCGAAGGAGGCCAAGCTAAGGCTAAGGAGTCCTTGGAAGAACGCTATCATTGTCAAACTCTTAGGGAAGAAGGTGGGGGTCGCGTATATGAAGAACAAGCTCGAGAGCTTGTGGTCGAGAATGGGATCTATTGTTGTAGCAGATTTGGGTAATGACTTCTTTTCAGTCAAGTTTTCAAGCGTGGAGGATCTAAATCTGGCTCTCACAGGAGGCCCATGGGTTCTAATGGGGCACTATCTTGCCATCCGCCGCTGGGAGCCGTTCTTCAACCCCCAAAAAGCAAATATCCACAGAGTTGCTGCATGGATTCGTCTTCCAGGTATCCCTTTAGAATACTGTGTTCAATCTGTGTTGAAAATGATAGGAAGCTCCATAGGAAAAGTTTTAAAAGTCGACAAAACTACCTCTTTGGGTGATAGGGGCAAATTTGCTAGAATCTGTGTTGATTTAGACTTATCTAAACAGTTGAGGGGTGAATATATCCTAGAAGGGGAAGTATTTAAGGTTGAGTATGAAGGACTATATTTAATTTGCCTTAATTGTGGTAAATACGGTCACAATATAGACAAATGCTCTGAGCTCAAGAAGCCGATGGAGAGTAATGACAAGCAGGAGCCCGTGCACGAAGCAACTAAACCTGCTTGTAATCAAGGAGTGGGCCCCTGGATGGTGGTCCAGAAAAAAAAGTTTTTTAAACAGCAACCGAATGCTAAGAGCGATGGACAAGAAGGTAGAACTTTTGGTGAGGACATCTCCAACAAAAAGACAATTAGCCACAGAAACAAATCCCCTGTGATAGTATTGGGGTCTTCTTCCCTGAATTTGCAGCCTTCTAATACTATCGCAAGTCAGGGACCAGGGGATCAAAAAGAGAATAAAATTGCTAACCCCTATCAGCCTCCTCCTAGGGCAGTACCTAAAATAAATGGATCGGGCTACAAGAAGTCTCATCCCAAAGGAAGTTATAAACCTAAGATTCAGAACAAGGGGAGTTCCTTTGTGTTTACTTCGAAGGCCAATCCAGCAGGCAATAGCTCTAGCCCAGTAGAGCTCCCTTCATCCAATTATCTGAACAACCAGATCTCTAAATCTCAGGAGCCCATTAATCAAGGTGTCCTGATTAATGGGCCCAGAAACGAGATCCCCATTACCAGAATTAATGGTAATTCTATTACTTCCTCAGAGTGTGTCTTAAATGCTATGGAGGGAGAGCATTCTAAAATGGATATTAGCAAGGGAAATAGCGAAGAACAAATGAATGGGGCTAAACCCCCTGACAAGGAAAATCTGAAAGGTTTGGTTGTTGAAAAAAATGTTTGTGTTATGGCTTCAGACCAATTGATTGAGAGTGTTCAGGGACTCATTAATCCTGACTCTGAGATGATTATCCAATGAATTGCCTTGTCTGGAATTGCAGGGGTGCAGCTAAGAAATCTTTTAAAATGACCCTGCGTAATTTCACTAAGAAGTACAAGGTTGGTTTGGCAGCAATTTTAGAGCCCAGAATTAGTGGTATCTCGGCTGCTAGGAAAATAAAACAACTGGGATTCAAAAACTACTTGATGGAAGATGCTGTGGGATTCAGGGGTGGTATTTGGATCTGTTGGAATGATGATTCCTTTAACCTTTCTCTCATTGAAAAAAGTAATCAGTTCATTCATGTCCTCTGTACTTGTAGCAATGGGGCCAGCTTCCTCCTGACTGTTGTTTATGGCAGCCCTAGAGAGGAAGATAGAAAAGTTCTCTGGTCGGCCCTTAGAAGAATCAGTGAAACTATCTCTACCCCTTGGGCTCTTATGGGGGATTTCAATGAGATTTTGAGTGCTAATGAGAAAAAAGGGGGTGTACCTGCCAACCTATCCAAATGTTCAAAGTTTATGGAAGTCCTTGATGACTGCAACATCATGGACCTTGGCTGTCATGGTGCTAAATTCACTTGGAGAGGATCTAAATGGTTACACCTGGACAGAGTTTTCAAGAGACTAGATAGGATTTGTGCTAATGCCTTATGGAGAACTGCCTTCCCTGAAGCTACTGTCAAAGCTTTGCCTAGGCTCAACTCAGATCACAACCCCTTGCTGCTCTCTCTTAGTCCCCAGGTTTCTAATTGGAGAGAGAGACCTTTCCGGTTTGTGGCTGCTTGGCAAGATCATGGTTCCTTCCCTTCCTTCCTCAAAGAGCATTGGAATCCCAATTTTGATGTTTCTTCCTCCTTATCTCGCTTGGTCAATCCGTTGAAGGTGTGGAATAAGCAGGTGTTTGGGGATATCTTAACTAAGAAGGAGAGGCTGTTATTGAGTCTCCAAGAGTTGCAAGCTAGAATTCATTCTACTAATGATGATTCCCTCTCCCCTCTAGAGCTTAATTTACAACAAGACATCACTGCTGTGCTGGAGGCAGAGGAAAGTCTCTGGTTCCAAAAATCTAGAACCAAATGGATTGAGGATGGGGACAAAAACACAAGATTTTACCATATCACTACTATGATCAAGAGAGCTAGGAACAAGATTCTTGTCATAAAGAATGAAGCTGGTCACTGGATAAAAGAGGAAGAGAGCATAATAAGGCTATTTCTTGCGTTTTATACGGGTCTTTTCACTGAAGATCACATAGCTAGACCTTGGCATAATACTATAACTAAATGGCCTAATCTCTCTCAACAAGAAATGCGCATGTTGGAAGCTCCTATTAACCCCCAAGAAATACATCAAGCTTTCTTTAAAATGGGTCCTTTGAAGGCTCCTGGGCCGGATGGTTATCCAGCATTATTCTTCCAGAAAAATTGGGATGTCATTGGTAAGCAAACTGTGGCTTCTGTTATCCATCTTTGGCTTAATCCTGGGAATATCAAAGACATTAACAAAACCCTTTTAGTCCTGATTCCTAAAGTTCAAAATCCTGAAAGGGTTGCCCAGTTTAGACCGATTGCTCTATGTTCTGTGTTATATAAAGGGATTAGCAAGATCATTGTGAACAGGCTGAAGCCATTCCTTAAGAAGTTGGTATCTCCCCACCAAGTCAGCTTTGTGCCTAACCGTAATATTCAAGATAATATCATCATTGTTCAGGAGATGATTCATACCATGAACAGGATGAGAGGGAAAAGAAGTTTTATGACTGTGAAAATTGACTTAGAAAAAGCTTATGACCGTATTTCTTGGGATTTCATTCAAAGAGTTCTTGAGGAAATCGGTATTCCTTCTAAGTTGATCTCCTTAATCATGGCCTGCATTACTTCCTCTGAATTTGAGCTTCTCTGGAATGGGGCTAAAGCTGGAGCCATTCTTCCTACTAGAGGTCTAAGACAAGGTGACCCCATTTCACCTTATATCTTTGTTTTATGTATGGAGAAACTCTCCCACCTTATTGCTGATGCAGTAGAAAATAAAAGTTGGATACCCTTGAAAGCTGGAAAGGGTGGACCAAGGATTTCTCACTTGCTTTTTGCAGATGATTTAATG
>JAVKPL010016273.1:0-13965 GCA_032173675.1 Gastrolobium villosum | reverse complement strand
TGAAAGCACAAGAGACTAGCACCCTTTCTCAACCTAAGAAGCTTGCATCTAGGATTCAGACTAGCCCACAATCTCAAAGCAATTCCTCCTATCAGAGTCAACCCATGTCACAAAGCAATCCCTTTCATAAAAGAGAGACCATCAAGAGTTCAGCACTACCAGACTACGGCCTCCACTCAGACAGGTCTAGAGGCGAATTCGCAGTTTCAGCAGCAATCAGTCCAGCAGACTCAGCCAGCTTCAACCGCAACAACTTCAAAGAGCCTTAGGCGCAAGAGCAGGTTTGGACCAGTGCCGCTACGCATTCTCAGGTGAGACCAGAAAAAGATCACTTTCCGCTAGTCTCAGCAATACCTACAGCCTCTACCTCAACTTCAGGGGTCAGTCAATACCTGGCAAGCCCCTGCTCAACCTTACCAAGATCTTCATTCTATCCAAATCATCCCGCCTTTTGCCCTTAGTCTTTCTCTTTCTGTACCCACCCCCGTTTGAGAGTGATTAAATATCAATAGGGAGACCTCCAAATAAGGAAGTTGCTCCTTTGAAAAGCCTTTTTCTTTTCTGATTTTTTGGGCAAGAATCAATCTCGGTTTAAGAGTTCACCCAATTGGGACATCCATTCAGAACCTGAAACCATTACCAACGAAAAAGAAGGTCTTAGAAAGGGGCTTCGATATATCTATTAAAAAAAAAGAAGGATGCAGCGAGCGAGCCTGTTAAGCTCTTCACTTAAGTCTTTCCAAAAAAAGGGGTCACTTTCTTGATAAGTTCCCATAAGAAGAATACCTTTATCATCGATAATTTACAACAACTTCAACTGATGCCCACACCAAACGAGATAACTCAGTTGGCTTAGGATTCGTAATGATCTGGAACATCGGTTCCAGTCTTCTTTACCGGCCCAATTCCTTCCTTGGCTGTCATTTGCATATAACTTAATGCTACTGGGGATGCCCTTGGTGGATTCGCACTTCTCTTGGTGGAGTAACTTGCTTACAGTACACAGGGCGTCGTCAGTCGTGAATCCTATATATGCCTATATAATGATATGGAAAGGGATTGTCAAGTGGAAAAAGACCATTCGATTCCCCTCTCCCGTTGGTCGAGTTACTTCATACCTTGACCGGATCACATAGCGTTAGCGGAGTGGTAAACTTCGCAGCAGGACCAGCAAGCTTTTGGACATTGAATGTACACTCGAGGAGGACTGAACAGATGTAGAGGATCCTGACAAACTTGGGGAAAGCACACCTTGAAGAGTGGACATCATCTTCCATTCTTTTGCTTACGCATAAGAATGGAAGATGATAAAGGGGCATATAGGGTACTAGTTCTTCAATCATATCTGCAGAAAATTCTGCCTTTCTTTTATGGGCACTCAAAAGTAAAGTGACCTTTCTTCTTGCATTGAAGGACCAACACTCTTTTTCAGGTTATTCTGCACTCACTTTGTGCTTTTTCTTCTTTTGAAACATATTCTTTTGCGCAGCATTAGTCTTTTCTTTTCTGCTGTTCAAATCTCTTTTCAGCTTCTGCCTAAAGAAAATGGTCAGATCAATCTTAATTAAAGGAGGAGTTTCACGGGAGAGAGTGGTTGTCAAAGACTCAAACGACTTCAGCAGACTTCCCGGTCACTAATCACGATCAGTCATTTTGACTCTAACTGCTAAAAATTCTTTGATAATCTTCTCCATCTTGTCTAAGTGCTGAGACACGCTCGTCCCCTCTTGCATCTTGCTTGGAAGGAAAAAACCGTTGCCGAAGAAACTTCATGTTTACCATTGTCACTGACTCATACATTCTCTGTGGAGTCTCCCAGATTTCTCATGCAGACTTCATTAATGTCTCCCACTGAAACTAGTACCTTATCCTTGACCACAATTAGCACAGCTTCGAAGAACCTCTTTTTTTTACTGTCCACAACTATAGATGCTGCTGTTCATTTCTTTTTTTTTTTTGGCTACAACGGGTACGCTCTCTAGAAGATTTGCTCGGGGCTGTTCACTTTCACTTGGTCGCCTGTTATCTTTGAAACCTCTTTGCTTGCGGAGGCAGGAGTGCGTCTGAGAGAGCGCTTCGCGAAAGAATCGTGTGGCGCGGTGAAAGGTTTCCCGTTGGGGTTTCCGGCCCCCTGGTCTTCACCTAATTGTGGAAGAGGGGAGGTGCATTTAGTATAAACTCTCTCTCGCGCCTTTCTTCAGCTTGTTCCTGTTCGTCTATTCGGGACGGGGCAGGCAGCCCACATACATGAAGAGAAGAAGAGAGGAGAGGGGGTTCCCTGAGATTAAGGTGTCAAGGCGGTCGAAGAAGGCCACAAGTGGAAGCAACCGATGCTTTGGTCATTCAGTTGACTCCGCCAGTCCGTGCTTGCTGTCATGCTGGCAAAAGCAGGGCTTTCGGCCTTACCTACTATTGGATTTGAACCAATGACTCTCGCCGTATGAAAGCGATACTCTAACCGCTGAGTCAAGTAGGTCAAGCTGAGTCAAGTCAGAGAAAATAGACCCCTATAAGAAAGAGAAAGCGTTATCACTATACGAAATATCGGCCTATTCACTCAGCTAGGGAATAAGACTAACCTAATTTCCCTATTCACTGAACCCAAGACTAAGGGCAAAGAGAACTTCCTTTGCTCCCTTCCTTCAATCAACTTATAGGATGGAACCCGGACTCCTAACTAAACCCTCTTCCGATTGATTGTCTCGATTTCACTGCCTTGGTTGGCCACCATGCGCCTACTTCTCTCCAATGCCTCCTTCTTAAACCCCTTCGTACTGCAATCCAATCAATCGATCGATCAAGAGAAGAGGCTAATCTCTTTTGTTTGGGCCGGTAGCTAAAAGAAAGTCCTCGCCTTCTCTTGAACAAGGGAAGGGCAGCATAGCATTAGCTTCAATTGAACAAGCTCAACCTTGAAAAAGAAAGGTGGTAGGCCGAAGAACCGTTGAACGCTTCAACTTGGCCACTGAAGAAGGCGAAGGCTGGGCAAGTAGGCCAACTTACTGCTTACTGCCATGCCATGGTTTAAGCTTTAGGCTCCATAGACGGAACTTTTTTTTAGGTATTAGGGAGGGGAGGACACCACTCAGCACCTAAGGTGGGGTTCCATGCCTAACAAAAACGGCCAAAAGAAAAAAAAGAGATGTATGGCTGAGGGGAGGAGAGAAAGAACGCATGCATGGGGATTCTCTCTGTCGGAGGTTCGATAATCTATGATAGGACATCTAAGGCTAAGGAAGAATTAAAGGAAGTCCATTACTGAGAGAAGTGGTGATCTCGTCTTGCTTGCTGGGAGAGAGAAAGCTTCCGGACCACCTTTTCCAGCCAGATAGCGAGCGATCACTCAGCAATGAACACTAACTGAAAGCGGCCGGGAAAGAGTAGCCATCCCTTACGGGAATCGAACCCGTGTCTTCGACATGAAAAGACGATGTCCTAACCACTGGACGAAAGGGACCAAAAAGCCATTCTTCATATACCTCAGCTCCGAGAATAGAAGTGGTTCGTTTTGTTTCTATACGCAATTCAAGATTTCGTTTGTGTTCTGGCGATTTCTGATGTGAATTCGGCGGGTCGTCCCCCCTTCCTACGGGTTCCCCCACCAGAGCCCGCTTACGGCACGCATGACGCATGGTTACAACCTTTGCCTTAGCGTACAGCGAGTTCTATAGAAAGCATGAACCACCTCGAACTCACTCGATCGATGGTTCATGGTTCTACGTAATTAGTAGGATCGAGTTTCTACTCCAATCTAAGGTTTTTAGGGTTTTGAACTCAAGAGTACCGGTACGAGTTCTTTGAGTAAGGAACTGGTAGCTTTTACTTATTTATGTCAATGAGTGAGAACAGTAGTAGTAGATTGAGTTAAAGAGTTTGATCTTCCCCCCAAAAGGGATATAGAGGGGTAAGGGTCCTTTCTTTTGTTGTTGCACTGAACTAAGTAAGTGTCCTCTTCTCAGAGAGGAGGAGTTGCCTAAACCTAAAGGATTAGTTCCTCGAGTCTAGTTAACTCGACAGCTTAAAACGAATAACGCGCGAGCTTTCCTCGACTATAGCGCGAGTAGAGTCTAGCTCGACAAGAGGAACTGCTTAACTTGACAATAGCTCGACTAGGTCGCTTCGCTTCCAAAAAGAAAAAGACCTCCTTTCTTGTATTAATAGTTTCTTTTTTTTTTGAATTGTACTTGATTGAGTACAGGTAGTAGTAGTGGAGTTGAAGAGGTCGCTATCTCCCCAGTGAAGGCTCGCTTCGTAGACTTCACGAGCAAAGAATAGATATTACTTACAATCAGGTGCCCTTCGACGGGAACTCCTACTACTTCTATCTACCTACGTTATTCTTTCTTTAAGAAAGCTATTTCCCACGGTCAAGCCTAGTAGAGCTCCTAGTCCGACAAGACTAGCAAACATGCTACCAGGCCTAGTTACCATAAGAAAGGAAGGGAAAGCGAACCGTTGCATCTAGTATACTACCAGTGGATTACTAAGTTGTAGATCTTCAATGGCTGAATCCGTTGTTCAAATAGCAGCTGCTTGGGCTTACCTTATTACCTTAGTTCCTTAAACAGTGGAGCAAAACAATTGAGTTGAATGTATTAAAAGGTGGTTGAAAGGAATTAATTTCTAAAATTCTGTGGGAATGTTAGTGGAGCAAAACAATTGAGTTGAATGTATTAAAAGCGAAATAATATCAGTTTCAATCTCATTATTGTTTGAGCTACTTTCCATATTTTCGTACCAACTTACCCCGGCCAAGTTTCAACCTGTGAAGTCCTTTTGATCAATTGATGCATGTGTTTAATTCTTCATTTTTAAGAATTTTTTTTAGAATATGATAAGCATATGGTAGTGTTATAGCTTTGAGTAATTGAGTGCTCATAATACCCTTAAACACTAAGTGTTGAGTGAACATTATTTATCTGTGTGAAGGGTAATCAATGTAGACCTGTAGCTTTAAGAGGCTGATGACATTATTGGGATTTATAATGTTGAGTTAGGCATGCTCAGTATATTGTGTCTGAGAATGTCTATGGATTGCCATGTTGGAGTAATTGAATATTTCCTGGATTGAGTCTTGTACATTGCTAGGGACAGCAACGTTTAAATCTGCCCAAAGGGGAAACCTTGAGATAACAAAAGGGATGCTGCCTAAATTTTAGTCTACTCCATGATGAAAGGTTTGGGAAATACATGGATTAAGCTTGAATACATGAATATGCTAGGATTGTTAATAGGATCCACTTTCCCTAGGATTGAAATATGAAAACTGAGAGTGTTTAGAATTCCTGGCAGCTCGCTAAAGCGCCCTGGAGCGTGCTTTAGCTCCCTGCTACCCCTGTGAGAGCCAATGCTCTCTGCCTCCGCGGGCTTAAGCGCCCAAAATGGGGGCTTAAGCGCCCGGGTAGCGCGCTTTAGCGCCCTTAGTTGTAAAAAATGAGTTTCTCTCTGCCAGTGGGCGCTTTAGCGCTCGATAGCGCGATTAAGCACGCGCGGCCTGTGTCCACGTAAACATGTGTGATTCTCAATGGTCATAACTTGAGCTACAGAGCTCCAAATCAGGCGCGGTTTAAACCTACGCGTAGCTAACGTAGAGGTGAAGACATTTAACCACCCTTGGTCTAATGAAATAAGAGTATGATGTTAAGCTTAATTTATTTTATTCCCCAACGTAATATGGTTATGGTCACGCAATTGGGTAATTTAAATTCGGCTTGGTTTTAAAAGAAAAATTTACCCGGATTTCTAATTGAGCCAATGTGATTGTAACTGCGCTTAATATCATAATGCGATGTTAACAAACCAGATCTAGAACGGGGTGTAACACAATACACCCCATTTAATCATATCTAGTTAGATAAATGATATACATATATATATATATATAAATCAAGAAAAAAATAGGATAATCATGAGTATTATTATTTTGGTGAAGCACTTCTTACATACATTACCTCAAATTAGGAGAGGGAGGGACGACTATTGTTGGTCCTTCATCTCTAAAATTTGATTATTTTATTATTATATCCATAAATTATATTCATATAATAATAAACTATTAGAGCTAATAGTTTTAACACTCCCTAAACAATACTTATAATAATTAGTCTATTTTATTATTTTTAATAACACTTATAATTTTAATATTTTATTTTTGTCCTCCATCGCAAAAAATTACAATATTAATAATAATGGTTATCTTTTTTTAAGTAAAATATAGAATCCATTAAGAATAATATATATTTTTTTTACTTGTAATAACTTGTATTAATTTTAAGTTTTTTTTATTTGAAGTCAAATTTAAATTAACATACTACTATAACTGAAAGAGATAAAGAAATATTCTATCGCTTAAATTGAATCTTTAAATTTCTTAAAACTAGATTTTTAAATCTTTAAAGCAATATGTGAAGATTCTCAACACAACCCTGTTATTTAGGTGACAAAACAGGAAGGAATCCAACAGATTTCGTTGTGATCATTATAATAAATATAATGTCATCAAATCAACTTCCATGAGTTTCAACTTCTAAACCCGCCAACTGTTTGTCTCTCTTTGTAGTATACGGAGTTAAAAAGCAATCCTTGTTTCGTTAATTCAAGAAAGAAAATATTTTTGAATTCAGCTATTTTTCTTGTTTCGTTAAAACACAATCTGTGATGGGTAAGTGGTTGAGGACTAGAGTGTTGGGGAGTGGTTCCCTTGACATTATTTTTCTTGCTATTTCTGCACCTCCTGGTTGTTGGAAGCCAATAGCCAAGAAGAGTTCAAGGCTTGAGCTATCACGTTCGTTGCAGAGGGAAGAACATATTTTGATGTCTTTCCCTTTGTGTCCAGAAATCATTCAATGCAATGAGAGCTAAATCACCAATGAGCAAGGTGTTTTGGTATACAATCTCCTATTAGAGTTACCCCTCACGATACTCTCTTTGAATTGATCAATAAAGAGCCATTCTTGGAGACCAAAGCAACCAAAGTGTACATCCGTGCGCTTCTCAGAGGCCTTTCTTGCATCCACCGGAAAGGCTTTGTCCATTGTGATCTTAAACCTCAAAATATTCTTGTGTTTCCTCCTAGCCCATATCAAGACTCTAAGTTTTATCAGCTAAAGATTGCAGATTTTGGGCTTTCAAGAACATCTTATGAGAATTTCAATGAAGCTAATTGGAGGTACAAGTTAAGAGGGTCTCCTATTTACATGTTAACATAATCGCTAAGTTTAGGCAAGATAGAAGCACCCTTAGCCATATGGTCTCTCGGTTGTGTAGTTCATGAAATGATAACTGGGTTTCTTGTGTGGATGGAACTTCAAACAGAACTAGATATGACGGTTCATGTTGGGATATTGAAAAGAACACCAAAGATTCCCTGTGGAGTGAGCTAGGAATGCAGAGACTTCTTAAACAAATGTTTCATAAATAACCCAACTAAAAGATGGACAGCTGACATGCTTCTCAATCATCCTTACGTCCTTTATTAAGAATAATATATTTTAAGAGTGATTTTGGATCGATCAGAACTCTTTATGTTTGTGTGGTTGGTCAATAACATCATTAACATACAGAGTACAAACAATTAATGTCCAACCTCACAAACATAAGGATGATTGAGAAGCATGTCAGCTGTCCATCTTTCAGATGGGTTATTTATAAGACATTTCTTCAAGAAGTCTCTGCATTCCCAGCTCACCCCACAGGGAATCTTTGGTGTTCTTTTCAATATCCCAACATGAACCATTATATCCAGTTCTGCCTGAAGCTCCATCCACACAGGAAACCCAGTTATCATTTCAAGAACTACACAACTGAGAGATCATATGTCCAAGACTGCTTCTATCTTGCCTAAACTCAGCGATTATGTTGACATGTAAATAAGAGACCCTCTTAACTTGTACCTCCAATTAGCTTCATTGAAATTATCATCAGATGTTCTTGAAAGCCCAAAATCTGCAATCTTTAGCTGATAAAAGTTAGAGTCTTGATATGGGCTAGGAGGAAACACAAGAATATTTTGAGGTTTAAGATCACAATCGACAAAGCCTTTCCGGTGGATGCAAGAAAGGCCTCTGAGAAGCTCACGGATGTACACTTTGGTTGCTTTGGTCTCCAAGAATGGCTCTTTATTGATCAAATCAAATAGAGTACCTTGAGGGGCATACTCTAATAGGAGATTGTATACCAAAACACCTTTCTTATTTGTGATTTGGCTCCTATTGCACTGAATGATTTCTGGACACAAAGGGAAAGACATCAAAATATGTTCTTCCCTCTGCAATGAACGTGATAGCTCAAGCCTTGAACTCTTCATGGCTATTGGCTTCCAACAACCAGGAGATGCAGAAATAGCAAGAAAAATAGTGCCATAGGAACCACTCCCCAACACTCTAGTCCTCAACCACTTACCCATCGCAGATTGTGATTTAACGAAACAAGAAAAACAGTTGAATTCACAAATATTTTCTTTCTTGAATTAACTAAACAAGGATTGCTTTTTAACTCCGTACACTGCAAAGAGAGACAAATACTTGGCGGGTTTGGAAGTTGAAACTCATGGAAGTTAATTTGATAACATTATATTTACTATAATGATTACAAGGAAAACTGTTGGATTCCTTCCTATTTTGTCACCTAAATAACAGGGTTGTGTTGAGAATCTTCACAGATTGCTTTAAAGATTTAAAAATTTAGTTTTAAAAAATTTAAAGATTAAATTCAAGCGATAGAATATTTCTTTACCTCTTTCAGTTATAGTATGTTAATTTAAATTTGAATTTCAAATAAAAAAACTTAAAATTAATACAAGTTATTAAAAGTGAAGAAAATAAAATATTACTCTTAATGTATTTTATATTTTACTTAAAAAAAGATAACTATGATTATTAATATTCTAATTTTTTATGATGGAGGACAAAAATAAAATATTAAAATTATCAGTGTTATTAAAAAGAATAAAATTGACTAATTATTATAAGTATTATTTAGGGAGTGTTAAACTATTAGAATTGGGAGTGTTAAACAATAATAGTTTTTTTTGGACAATGAGATACGAAGCTCTACATAGATGAAATTTTGTTGATGAAATGTGACTAGATTTTTTCTTGGGTTTAGTTGATGGGTTAATGGATCTTAGGTTTAGAAATTTTCGGGCTATGATTGGGGAAAGAACTAAGTAGGAAGAAAATTAATATATTGGATCGGTTTGGATTGGATCGGTTTTCATTTATCAATCTGAAATCCAATCCAATTAAATTTTGTAGTTTTTTTCGGTTATTGGTTTATTCGGTTATCATTTTTTCGGAGTAGCGCTTACTATCAAACTTTGGCGCTTACTATCTGAAATCTGAAATCTGATCCAATCCAATCTCCCAGTAGCGCTTCCTTGTTCAAACTTTGGCTGGGTCATTGAGATGAGAAGTCTGTTCATCATGCTCGGTGATCCCCCTGTTGTACTTTTTGAGTCTGTGTACATTCACCCTGAACGTTGCTCCGGAAGTCTCATGAGCAATGGTAAATGCTTCATTGGGGAATGCTTCCGTAATTTCATAAGGTCCTTCCCATCTTGATTTCAGCTTCCCAGGGAACAACTTTAGTCTGGATCGATACAGCAACACCTTGTCTCCAACTTCTAGCTCCTTGACGATCAGCTTTTTATCGTGCCACTTTTTCATTTGCTCCTTGTAGAGGTTGGCATTTTCATATGCCTTGCTCCAAAATTCCTCCAGTTCATTTAGTTGGAGCAACCTCTTTTCCCCAGCCAACTCGACATCCATGTTTAACAAAGTGATTGCCCAAAATGCCTTGTGTTGGAGTTCCAGAGGTAAATGGCAAGCTTTTCCAAACATCAGTATGTAGGGAGAGCAACCGATAGGTGTTCGGTAAGCTGTTCGATATGCCCATAGGGAGTCATCTAACTTGCTGGACCAATCCTTCCTGTCTGGGTTCACCACCTTTTCCAGGATTCTTTTTATTTCCCTGTTGGACACCTCCACCTGCCCACTGGTCTGTGGGTGGTAGGGGGTGGCAATTTTGTGTTGCACTCCATATTTCTTCAAAAGTGATTGGAATTGTCTATTCACAAAATGTGTACCCCCATCACTGATCATTGCTCTGGGAGTTCCAAATCGGGTGAAAATGTTTTTCTTGATGAACTTCAGCACAATCCTGGCATCATTGGTGGGGGTAGCAATGGCTTCTACCCATTTCGAAACATAGTCGACTGCAACAAGTATATATTTGTTCCCAAAAGAAAGTGGGAAAGGTCCCATGAAATCTATGCCCCACACATCAAACAACTCAATCTCCATTATTGGAACAAGGGGCATTTCATGCTTTCTTGTGATGTTCCCTGCTCTTTCACATCTGTCACATTTTTTTACAAAGATATTAGCATCTTTAAACAGGGAAGGCCAGTACATACCTGACTGTAGTACTTTAGCTGTTGTCCTTGCTCCGGCAAAATGTCCCCCATAAGGGAAACTGTGGCATTGCTCCAGTATTTTCTGTTGCTCTTCTTCAGGAATGCATCTTCGCAGTAGTTGGTCGGAACACCTCTTATAAAGCAAAGGGTCATCCCAAAAATATTGCTTGGCTTCATGATGGAATCTCATTCTTCCTTGGTAACTTAAATGATACGGCTCTATACCAGCAGCCAAGTAATTTGCAATATCTGCAAACCAAGAAGCATTCCTTTCAGAGATCATAAGCAATTGCTCATCAGGGAATGTTTCCTTGATCTGATCTTCTTCTTGTGAACTCCTCCTCTCTAATCGAGATAGGTGATCAGCAACCTTATTGTCACTTCCTTTCCAGTCTTTAATCTCAAGATCAGATTCTTGGAGCAATAGTACCCATCTGATCAATCTTGGTTTTGCGTCCTTTTTGGCAAAGAGTTGCCTAATCGCTGAATGATCAGTGAATACTGTAACCTTGGAGCATATCAAATATGATCTGAATTTGTCGCATGCAAAAACAACTGCCAACATTTCCTTCTCCGTTACTGTGTAGTTGGCTTGTGCCGGAGTAAGGGTTCTGCTAGCGTAGTACACAGTTCTGAAAATTTTATCCTTCCGTTGCCCAAGTACTGCTCCTAAGCCGAAATCGCTGACGTCACACATCAATTCGAAAGGAAGACTCCAATCTGGGCTTTGAATGATAGGAGCGGACATCAGCCTTGACTTGAGCTCCAGGAAGGCTGTCATGCATTTTTCATCAAAATTGAACTTCCTATCTTGCTCCAGAAGTTCACAGAGTGGTTTGACAATCTTGGAAAAGTCTTTAATGAAGCGCCTGTAGTACCCAGCATGTCCTAAGAAACTTCTGATCCCTTTCACAGTGGTCGGTGGAGGTAGCTTCTCAATTGCCTCCACCTTGGCTTTGTCCACTTCGAGGCCTTTGCTTGAGATCTTGTGTCCTAGCACAATGCCTTCTCTCACCATGAAGTGGCATTTTTCCCAATTCAGCACTAGATTGCTCTTGACACATCTTTCCAATACCTGTTCAAGGTTATGAAGACAAGTAGAAAAAGAGCAGCCAATAACAGAAAAATCGTCCATGAAAATCTCTATTGCTTCTCCTACTAAATCAGTGAATAAGGCAAACATGCATCTTTGAAAAGTCGCAGGAGCATTACACAGTCCAAATGGCATTCTTCTGAATGCAAATGTTCCAAAAGGGCACGTAAAAGTGGTTTTGTGCTGGTCTTCTGGAGCAACCGGGATTTGGTTGTATCCCGAATATCCATCTAAGAAACAAAAGAATTCTTTCCCAGCCAAGTGATCAAGCACTTGATCAATAAAAGGAAGAGAGAAATGATCCTTTCGGGTTGCATTATTCAGCTTCCTATAATCTTGACAAATCCTCCACCCAGTTATCTTTTTGGTGGCTATTAACTCATGTTTGTCATTTTCAATCACAGTAATACCACCTTTTTTTGGAACGCATTGCACTGGAGCAACCCATTTGCTATCAGAGATAGGATAAATTATACCTGCATCAAGCCATTTGATGATTTCCTTTCTTACTACCTCTTTCATATTAGGGTTCAGTCTCCTTTGATGTTCTACAGAGGAGCTGTCAGGATCTTGGAGCAGAATTTTATGCATGCAAACTGCTGGGCTAATTCCTTTTATATCAGCCATCGTCCAGCCGATTGCTCCTCTGTAATCTTTGAGCTTCTGTGTGAGCTGCAGTTCCTGTTCATGAGTTAGTAAAGAGGAAATAATCACAGGGAGAGTGTCTTCTTTACCCAAATAAATGTACTTCAGGTGTTCGGGCAATGATTTTAGCTCCAAGTGGGGTGGCTGCTCTACTGAGGGCAGTTTTGGTGTTTGCTCTTGCTCCGATCGGTTCAAGGATTCAAAGATCCTTTCCTTCTTCTCTCCAGTGTGTACAGAACTGATGGACACCAGATACTCCTCCAATTCTTCAAAGTCCTTCATGCCTATTTCTGACTGCTCCTGTTGTTCTTCTCTTATGATCAAATCAAGAGTTGAAATGCTGGAGCATTCCTCAGTGTTATCTTCATCAAACTTCATTGCTTTCATAACATTGAACTTTACCTCCTCTCGTTCACACTCATGGAAAGTTCGCCCTTTTTAATGTTTATGACAGCAACGCCAGTAGCAAGGAATGGTCTGCCAAGAATTATTGGAACTTCTTGGTCTGCCTCAAAATCCAATATGATGAAATCGGCTGGTAGAATGAATTTATCTACTTGGACAAGGACATTCTCGATTTTTCCTTCTGGCTTAGCTATGGATCGATCTGCAAGTTGGAGAGTGACTGTGGTTGGTCTTGTTGCTCCTATGTCGAGCTGCTTGAAGATAGAGGCTGGCATTAAATTTACACTCGAGCCTAGATCGCAAAGTGCTCGACCAAGATAGTTCTTCCCAACTGTACATGGAATAGTAAATACTCCAGGATCCTTCAGTTTGGGAGGAATCTTAGTCAGGTACTTGCATGGCTCTTCAGTGAGGGCTACAGTCTCAAACTCCTGATTCCTTTTTTTTTTTTTGACAAAACATCCTTCATAAATTTTGTGTATGAAGGCATTTGTTCCAGAGCCTCCACCAGAGGGACATTTATGTGAAGCTGTTTCAACAAGTCTAAAAACTTGCTAAACTGCCTATCTTCATGCTGCTTTTTCAACCTCTGTGGGAAGGGAGGCTCAATGGGTTCACTCCTCCTTTTGCATGGTGGGACGTAAGTTGGGATCGAAACTGGTTCCTTGTCCTTCATTGCTCCATCATCCACTCCGGATGTTGTGGCCTCGGGTGTGATTTCATCCTTCTGAACCTTCTCCTTGGGTTCTGTCTGAACTTGAGGGTCAGTGGTTCCCTCGACTCTTTCTTCCAACGGTTGGCTTACTGATTGGCGTTTACAATGAGGTGGCATAGTTTTTCCATCTCGTAAACTTACCGCATTACAATGCTCCTGATCTTCCTGGGATGGCTTCTCTGTGTCACTAGGGAGTGTCCCTGGTTGTCTCTGTTTGAGTGCTCCAGCCAACTGACCAATTTGGGTCTCCAGGCTTCTCATGGCTGCACTGTTCTGGTTCATGTATTCCTTGACACAAGTCTCAAAGGATTGGGACTTCCCTTCACCCTTATCCCAGTTTTGATGGTTCTGCCTGGGATATGGGGGTCGATTCTGGTAGTTTCCTCCACTACCTCCAGCATTGTTCTGACTCTTCCATCCCCGGTTGTCATTGCTCCTGTAGTTATTGTCATAACCACCAGCATAACACACAGCAGCCAAATTGTTACATTCTTCAGTTTCATAAGGACCTTCACAAATGGAGCAACTTTGTCTTGATTGGGTCAAGAGAAGTTGCTCGGTTGGTTCTTTCTGTTCCATGGGCTTTCAGTTTTTTATAGTGTTCTGGAGCGAAACCATCTGAGCTGAAAGAGCATCAGTTGAACTTAGCTCTAGAACTCCTACCTTTTT
The DNA here is from genome assembly GCA_032173675.1 of Gastrolobium villosum. Taxonomy (NCBI): domain Eukaryota; kingdom Viridiplantae; phylum Streptophyta; class Magnoliopsida; order Fabales; family Fabaceae; genus Gastrolobium; species Gastrolobium villosum. The sequence goes on along the minus strand of JAVKPL010016273.1, from coordinate 24 downwards.
GGGAGCATGGTCCCGTGTGGTAGG
>JAVKPL010016272.1:0-13857 GCA_032173675.1 Gastrolobium villosum | reverse complement strand
AACGATAAGAAACAAAAAAAATCACCAACATTAAGCACCATAATTGATGGGTGAACAGTGAAGCCTTATTATGGAGGGATTGGCCGATTAGGGTGTTGGCATTTCGCAGTCGGCAGCAAAAAAATAGAAAAATTGTTTGGGGTTTTCGATTTGGGAGAAAAGAACTACGGGGTTGTAATCGTACAATGAAAGTTGTTTCTTTTTACATGTGAATGTGGAAGCATAGGCACCACTTGAAGCAGCATCGCCTTGCACTTTGGGGTTGTCAATATGTTGAATAGAAACTTGCTATTTAGATGGATATGGGCTTTTGGCTTGTTTGACGGTTGAATCGCAAAAATGGTGGAATCGTACGATCCTACCAATTTAACGAACTTAAACGACGATCTTGATAAATCAATGATGAAAACGATCTTGCATATGTTTCAGATCGTACGATCCAACACGCGATTTTAACAACCTTCGTCATTTGGATTATGTTGGTGGCAATTAGTAGATAAGTTATCTATATTGAACTCAAAATAATATTATTTTGGGGCGAAAATCAAAATATTTTTGTAATTATAATTTATTTCAGGGTTATAATAATCTTTTTTATTATAATTTTTTTATTTTTGCAATTCAAAATGACGTTGTTGAGATTGAATGTAGATAACTTATCTACATTCACCGTAGAAACATTAACCAAATAAAAAATATTGTATGAAATGGAAATTGAACCCACAATCACCTAAAAGGTTAGGTTGCATTTTGCCAATTGAACTAATGGCAATTTTGGATCACATAAAGGGTGTGACATTAGTTGTAATTCATCATGAAAATATATTAAAAAAAATTTGTGATAAATTTTTGAAAATTACATGTGATGCCTTCATGTTGGGATCATGGAGATATATATTCATAATTATAAAATTTATCGGCCCAAAAGGGATAAATTTGGGCAATTATATATAATTTTCTCCTACTTAAGCATAATTAGTATTTTTTGCCTTATACTTTATTGTTAAGTGCTGAATTTTTATGACAAAATTTGTTGGTTGACAAATGCAATATGGTTTCTGGAAACACATGTTCTTTAGTGTTTCATGTTGTTGGGCATTGTTGTTGATCTATTTGTTTTTGCTCTTTCACTAAAGCCCAATAGGGTCAAGAGTATGAGTAGAGCCCAAGAAACCCAAAGCCCATTCAGTTTAGGGTTAGGGTTTCTTGGAACCCATATATATTCTACGTTTAGTCATTAGCCTCTGCTAGGGTTTCCACTTGGTGGTTGCAGAGGGCTGATGGATGGTCATCTCCCTGAAAGTGAGAGAGTGCCCACACACTTCCTGTTCCCCTTGAGTCATAGTCTGGAAGATCTGCCACAGTCCAGCATCAAGGGATTTGTTCGTGCTGCGGCGCTGAGGTGAGCAGTTCGTGAAGAGGAATCACATAAGGGAAGATTCTACACAAGATCTGCGCATCAAGAGGTAATCGTGAAACGAGGATGATTCGGTAAGCATACCAATGTACTAGGTCCTAAATCGCTTCCGCATAAATCCAATAGTTCCTACAATTGGTATCAGAGCCTTGGCTGTACATTGGTATGTGAATCTAGTTTCACTGATCATGTAATTAGTTTTGCTTCTTGAAATATGGCACCTAGGGTTCTAGGATTATGGTATGAATCCTGCGTGTATTTTATAATTCTTTTTCATAAAAGTTTAAATTTTAATCGGTAAAAATGCTTTAATCCATGGTTAGGGTCTCTCGTGTATTCCTCGATCTGTAACAAGGAGGCTAATCCCATATGATTAGGTTTCCTCCTTGCTGTTTTTTTAATTTTTCGGAATTTTTGTGTATTTTTCAATATTTTGTAAAAATTCAAGATCGAGAAACCGCGAGGAAGATGCGCAGTCAGCACTGTCGGAGACTTTTCGAGGACTTACCGATCTCAGAATGGGGCGATCTATATATGGTTGGAAAGAGGACGGAAAGACGAACGTAACGGTGGGTGGATCGCCGCCATCGGAGCCTCCACGCTCCTCCACGCGCCTCCACAAGATGATGAGAGTGGCCGCCACTCTCCGGCAAAGAAAGGGAGAGTGTGGGAGCGTCCGGCCACCTTTTTGGGTGGTTCCAGCGGCGGTGCACTCGTTTCTATGTGGCGGTCCTTCCCCTGGAGTTTCGGCTTGAGTTGACTTCGGGTGACGGCGCAGCAGACCTGACGGCTAGGGTTCCTCTTTCGCATCCTAGGGTTTCTCGCTAAAGGATTGGGTCTTTGGGCTTTTGGGCCTATGGAAACCCTAAAGGGGCTTGAGACAGATACTATGGGCTAGGCGAAAGTCGAATTCCAAAGTTGTAACATTTTTTTTATTTTTGTTATTTTCTTTAAAATAGGAATGCCATGGATTAAAGTAATTATATTTTATTATTTAATGCTTTTATTGATTGGTATGAATTATATGATCAATAACATGCTTTAATTGCGATAACATGCCATATAGAATAGGTGGTGCCATATTGTTGCATAACTTGTATGATTACATGAGCATAATAGCTATTATGTCTTCAGCGACTAGTATGATAGTTATTATGGGATTATTTTGATTTTAAATTATCCTCAAAAATTAATTAATAATTATTATGATTTTTGTTAAAAATCTAGATTAATAATGGAATTGATTAATTTTGGGTAATTAACATCAAGACAAATAATCGTTATGGAAATTATTTTGATTTCAAATCATCCTCATAAATGATAATTATTATGATTGTTGCAATCTAGATTAATAATTAAATCAGCTATTTGGATGATTTAAATCTAGCAAAATAATTAAAGTAAATTTCCTAAGAGAATAGTTTATTTTGCGAGTAATTTGTGGGTTTTCTGAAATGGTCATGGAATAACACACGTTGCATACAGCATTCATGTATCATGATTGTGTGGAGCACACGCTGACGTAAAGTGACCAGATTTTAGGACCTTAATGATTTCAAAATTCAGATAAGCTAAGTGATGCACGTTCATCGGCGTTCCTGCTTACATAGTTTTTAAAATCAAACAAAGGTTACTCTCAATTAAACAATTCATGGAAATTGCAAAATAATGCTTTTGTTGAATGGAAGGAGATTTAAATTAAGAAATTAATTTAACCTTCAAGCGCAATATAGGACCATTAATAAAATAATCATGTGAAGCCCCATCGGATAAGCATGATTGGATTTTATTAGATTGGACCTAAATAATTATGGGAGGAGATTTAAATTAAGAAATTAATTTAACCTCCAGGCGCATTGTGGGCCTATCAATAAAATAATCATGTGAGGCCCCAACGGATAAGCATGATTGGATTTTATTGGGCCTTAATAATTTCAAAATTTTAATAAAGTATTGTACGGCCCATCGTCGATAATACTAAGTTATTAAAGATAATTTTGAAATTAAACAATAAATTCGACAGGGCTTATGAAAATTCTCAAAGAAGAATGTTAAATGGGTGAAGGTTTTAAAAATTAATTAATTTTAAAACCTGCGGGCTCCATTTGTGGGTTTATTAGTGAAATGGTTATCGCTGAAGCCCCATCGGATAAGGATAATCAGATTTCACTAGATTAAATCTTAATAATTTCAAAATTTTAGTAAAGTATTGTACGGCCCATCGTCGGCAATGCTTAGACACTAAGGATAATTTTGAAATTAAACAATGGTTAATTACATTCAACTTTGGTAAAATTGTTAACCCTCCCATCGAGGCTCTGGCAATGGCACTGAAGGCCCAAATAACAATTTTAGTTTTTACAAGTGACTTGCCCATCGTAAGCCTTGTAAAGATAAACTAAAGGATTGTTAACAATAAACAAGAGTAGTTATGAGAATCTACTTGTACTTCATTTGTTTATTGCATTATTTGTTTGTAATTGTGTGCTTTATATGTTTTTCAGAAAATATCTTAGAAATGATTTTGAGTCAAAAACCTCTAGATGGTACCAACTATGAATAAGTGAAAAGCAAATTTTTGATATTGTTCTAAAACATGGAAGCTAAAATTTGTCCTGACAATGCGAGGGCCATAGCAACCTGCAGAGGATGCGTCTAAGGAAACTAAGATGCATTTCTCAGATTGGGAAAGGGCAGATATGGTAGTTCCCTGCTATATTATTGTCATTTTTCCAAATACTTGCAGAAGCAAGTGTACATGATTAAGAGTGGAGTAGAAATGCTTCAGACTCTTAATGACATGTTTGCTGCGTCTAGCAGCTCTGCTAGACAGAATGCAGTCGGTGCAGGTTTTGCTAAAAGTCTTGTTAAATCCAAAGGGAAACCCAAGGGTGGTAACAAGAACAAAACAACTTGGTTATCAGTTGTCAAACCAGTTGCTATGCAGAAGCCGCAAGGCAAGTTCTTCAAGTGCAGACTGAAGGGACACTGAAAGAAAAATTGCCCAGAGGTGATGAAAAGAACCAGACATGGGCATATCAAGGCCTGATCAGTGACTGAATTATTGATTCAGGAATCACTGATTATGTTTGTTACTCTTTGCAGTAGTTCAAACATGGCATACCTGTCAGCAATGGACATAGATATTTTAAGCTTAAAAATGGGAACTTGTGTCTGCATTTGCAGTAGGACAAGTTATTTATAAGACTATAGTTTTGGGTGACTGTTTATTTGTTCCAGATTTAAAGAGGAATTCAATTATTGTTAGTTGTTTTGATTAAAACATGGGTTGACAATGCAATTGATTCCTCAGTTACATTTCGAAGTTCATCTTCGTCTTGTTTATTCTGGTACATTGTTTAAATAGTCTTTATTACCTTTGTCCTATACCCCCCTAAATTTTTTGTGTTGAATGGAAAGGATGATGAACAAGGATTTTCACCAAAGAAATAAAAGTTTCAAATGAAACATATCTTTGGCTTTTGTGATTGAGTCACATTATCTCAAGTAGGAAACATGTTTTAGTTAAAAGAGAGACTGAAAGTTCAAGAATCTTTTAACTAACAGTTACATGTTAGTCCTATTTGGAAGGTAAAATGACCAAGCAATCCTACAAGGGCCAAAAAGGTTTTCGTTACTATTCAACTGGAACTGGTTCATACTAATGTATGTGGACCAATTAGCGTTCAGACCAGAAGAGGTGATGAGTACTTCATTATATGAATGTTTGCTCTGGATTTGGACAGATGAACCTAGTGCGCCATAAGTCTAAAGCTTTTGGAAAATTTCAAGAGTTTTAAGTTTGAGGCAGAAAAGCATTTAGGAGTTCAAATCAAAACACTTTAGTCTACTAAAGTGTTTGGCTACCTGTCTGGTAAGTTCAGGTCTTACCTGATTTAAGAGGGGATAGTTTTCTAAACTGTCAACTCTAGGAATGCATTAGTTGAATGATGTTGCAGTATGCAAAATTCAAACATTTCTAGATTTGGTGCAAATCATGTTCAGTTATTCATCTTTGCCAATGTTGTTCAAGGGAGATGCCTAGGAGAAGGAAATGTACCTTCTTAACTTGGTTCCGTCAAAGTTTGTTGTAATGACACCTAAAGAATTGTGGAAAGGGTGCAAGCCCAGATCAAACCATATTCGGATTTAGGGTGCTACGGCACGCCTCCTACAACAAAAGTCAAATAAGATGGAATCTTGTATGGAAGAGTGCATATCTTTTGGCTACCCTAAGAGAACAAGGGATGATTTCTTATTTAGTCTTAAGGACAAGATAATCTAAGTGAGCACTCACATGATTTTCTTAAAGGAGGACTAGATGAGAAATTATAAGCTCTTAAGTTAGGTTATTCTTGATGAGATTTATCTCAGATCAAGACTTTCCAGAATCTCTAGAAGCTTCATCCACTGTTCCCTTGATTGTTCAAGAGGGGATAGATATATCTCTAGGTGAACAAACAAGAGAACCGTAATTGGAAATTCAACATGATAATATATAAGTGAAACTAGTAGAAATATTAGTATCACATGTAAAGGAACAATATCAAGAATAAATGGATCCTTAAGAAATTGAAGATCCACCTTTGACCCAATCTTGGATATACTTGTAAATACACAAGGTCTAGTGCGGTACATTCGTAGTGGGAGAGAACATTGTTAACTCTCAAGTTGTCTCTTGTTGAGTGACATTGATCCTACTAGTTACGATAATGCACTAGAAGATGTTGTTGATCAAGTGTTGCTCAAGCTATGAACAATGAGATGGAATACTTGTATTTCAACTCTGTTCGGTCCCTAGTAAAGGCACCAAGAGGGGTAAAACTCACTAGGTGCATGTGGACATAAAAGGCAAAGAGAGGATGGATAGGAAGGTGAAAACCTTCAAAGCTAGCTTGGAGGCAATTTTTGCCAGACGCCATACTTGAGTCTATCCAGATTCTCTTAGTTGCTGCTATAACTCTCAATTATGAGATTTCATTTTTGGGAGTTGGATGTCAGGATATCGACATACAACAACCAAAAAGGTTTATAGCAAATGGGCAGGAACACACGGTATGCAAGTTGTGAAAGTCTATTTCATAGACTTAAGCAAGCATCCAGGTCTTGGAACATCATGTTTGATCAGGTTATCAAAATTTTGATTTTGAGAGAAACTTGATGAATGATGTGTATTTGTATGTAAAGGATCCAACGGAAGACAGTAGATTTTCTGGTACTTTATGTAGATGATATGCTCCTTATTGGAAACAACGTGGAGGTAATATCAAGCATAAAGAGTTGGCTAAGTTAGTGTTTTGGTATGGAAGTACTGGAGAAGCCAATTATATTCTTGGTATAAAACTCTTATGAGACCGGAAGAATAAGTTGTTGGCATTACCTCAGGCTACTTACATTGACAAAACTCTTGCCAAAATTCAATATGAGAATTCTAAGAGAAGAATTATAATTCTCAGATGTGAAATTCATCTTCCTAAGGAGTAACCAAAGACTTCTGAAAAGGAAGAATGCATGGGCAGGATATCTTATATTTTGGCAAAGGTAGTCTCATGCATATCATGTTGAGCGATAAACCAGACATCTGTCACGTAGTGGGAGTAGTGAGATGGTACCATTCTGGATATAGAGGAACATTAGATTATTGTTAAGCATGTACTCAAGTATCTTTGGAGAACGAGAGATTATGTGCTAGTATATTCTAGTGGGAGTCTTGAAAAGCTGAGTTTTCACAGATTCAGTTATTTCAAGTGGATATTGACTCAAGAAATCAACCTTGAGCTATGAGTTTTTCACTAAACTCAGATAGCATTAGAGGTGGATCTTGTAGACCCAGTTACTAAGAGTTTGCCTGAACTTGTGTTCAAGAGGCATGTTACTTTTTTGGGTCTTAGGAGGATCCCAGACTTGCATTAAGCGAGTGGGAGATATTAGGTTCATTGTGCTCTTGGAGTAAGACAATGAAATAATATAATCATTTTCTGAATTTTACAAATAAGGTATTATTTATTTTGCACACTATTTACAAACATCAAGGTCCGGATCAATTGTGGAGTATATGACCATATGGATACGTTCATGGAGGACATGATCATAGGTTCTCACAATTGATGAATAGATTCACAGCTGTTAAATAAAGTTGGGCACTTTATTTAGGCTGCAATATTTTATGAAATGGTTTTGTCCGAATCATTGTAAAATATTGGTGTGAATTAACATTCACATTGAAAGGATCAAGGTGAGATTTGATTAAGGTTGTTTTTCTGTCATAAGGTATCAAATCTCCAGTTAACTATAGTTATGTAATTGCTCTTAATTCTGAGTTTATTATAAATAGGTAGTCAAATAGTTTTCATTCTTTGATTTACCAACGGGTGAGGTTCGATCTATTAACGGCCAATAACTCGGTATTTTGGGAGTGAGATTATTTGATTATCGGTATTTATGAGATAAACAACATGGAATTTGTAGGATATGTCCCCTTGATATGTTTCGGTACTTGGATATTAAAGACACTGGCCAGTGCATGTAATCCATTAGAGAAACTATCATAGTCAAGGGAATAAATAATTGATTGAGTTACAGAAAACTTGTCAATCAATTATAGACATTCTACAAAGGGGCGATGCATATTCATGTTATAAGTGTTATTAATCTTGGAGTTCAAGTTCGGGCTTTTAGTGGAATAGCACCGAATTAGATAATCATTCGTTGATTATCAAGAGCCTTGATTAATAACAGATGGTAGATCCCCAGGCTAGCTCAAGAAAAGGATGGGACAATTTCAGTTGATGACGACTAGTGGGATACATGGACTCGGGCTTTAGGCTCAAGTTTGTACTCAAGAGCAAGTGGGAGATTGTTGGGTTTTTGCTCTTTCACTAAAGCCCAATAGGGTCAAGAGTGAGAAGAGCCCAAGAAACCCAAAGCCCATTCAGTTTAGGGTTAGGGTTTCTTGGAACCCATATATATTCTACGTTTAGTCATTAGCCTCTGCGAGGGTTTCCACTTGGTGGTTGCAGAGGGCTGATGGATGGTCATCTCCCTGAAAGTGAGAGAGTGCCCACACACTTCCCGTTCCCCCTTGAGTCATAGTCTGGAAGATCTGCCACAGTCCAGCATCAAGGGATTTGTTCGTGCTGCGGCGCTGAGGTGAGCAGTTCGTGAAGAGGAATCACAGGGAGATTCTACACAAGATCTGCGCATCAAGAGGTAATCATGAAACGAGGATGATTCGGTAAGCATACCAATGTACTAGGTCCTAAATCGCTTCCGCATAAATCCAATAGTTCCTACATTTCTTTCATATTTGGTAGAGATTATTATTACTATAAAACTTCTAGCATGTGAAACTATTGTTGCTTCATTTTGGATGCCTACATTTGCCTCTGTTTTTTCTTTTTTCTTTATCAAAACCCATTAAAAAAAATGCTGGCAAAAAAACTAAGTAATTACTTAATAACAATTATTTCATAAAAATAAAAAGAGTAAAGCTCCTTTTGGGTCCATAACAAAAAAATATGGTCTCCACTTTCGTTCCTTACAAAAAAAAGTACTCATATTAGTCCTTTTTAGGGACTAAAATTGGTTTTCGTTAAATTTCTGAAGGATCATATTTTCAAAGAACTAAGATTGTAAAGGGATCAAAAATTGACTTTTTTTTTATAAGGGACGAAAATGGAGGACCGTATCTTTTGTTAGGGACTCAAATTGATATTTACTCAAATAAAGATTTATCTAGTATTAATAGCCTTTATAATTAATCCATTGGTATGGTATAGCTGGTCAAAAGCTTAAAAAACTAAAATTTCTAACTAATTCAACTTGGTTCATGTGAGTTGGCTTCATCACAAATTGAAAGATAAGTCAACAACGCAAGTGGACTCACTTTTGCCAAGAACGCACGATTTCGTGACATTATCTACTGAAGTTACATAGCCATTGATTAATAATTAGTCAAGTCAAGGCTGTGGTTTCCGTCAAGAAAAATCAACTAGTTCCCCATGAGGACATAACCTTAATTATAAGCAAATAATTAAACATGAGTGACTCGATGGAAACTTTTACAATGCTTCCAAAAAATTTGGGTGCATACATACTCTACTAAAATGACTTATTATTATAAGCAATGTTATTAAAACCGGCCCGATCATTGACCCGGTCGAGGTATTGGGTCAGTAGGTCACTGGTTCAACCAGTAAGTCACTAGTTCAACCGCATGACCCGGTAATTATATGTAATTTTATAATTTATATTAAAAAATTATAAACATACTTAAATATAAAAAAAAAATTCAAATATAAAAAATAATAAATGACATATTATTATCCAATAAAAGATCAAACAAAAATATAATGATCGTGATACGGGACTTTAGGTTAAGAAAATGATATCTCTAACTATAAATCAAATCAAAATTTTCTGAAAAGTGCATAATTGAGATAATATTAGTGTTATAGGTACATAACTTATGTAAGTTAATAAGCAAAAAAATATTCAAATATATCCATTATGACTTTATTTTATTTTTTAAAAAAAAAATTAATTTTTTTTTGAACCGGGTCGGGTCACCGGTTTTAATGAAAACCGACCGGGTCGGACCGGGTCGCACCGGTTCCGATGCATAACCGGTCTGTTGCTTGAACCGGACCGGTTATATGACCGGTTCACGGGTCGACCCGGCCGGGTCGGTCCGGGTTTTATAACACTGATTATAAGGGAAAATGATCTAATTACATTTTTTTTTTTTTACATATTATATTAAGTCTGACCAGTCACACACTCTTGATTAGAATATGACCAGTCAAACATAGTATAGTTTATAAGTGTTTGTAAATAAAAACCTTATAAATATGACCTTCCTCATTATTATAAGTCACTTTCTAGTTTTTATTTTTATCCTAACTTTTTTACTTTGGTATTTGAAAGTTAATTTTAATTTGGGAAGCAAAGATCGCATTGTGAATTGAAACGAAGACAATCGACAAAGCAGTATGTACGCGAAAGCCAATCAATCCTCTTTTATCATGAATATCTACAATATAAGATGAGGATTATATTTACAAATTCTTATAAATTATACTCGAAAATACATTAGGTTATATATGTATTTCCAGGAATACATAACGTGATTTGTAAAATTTTGTAAAAAAAATTTATAAATTGATCCTTCACGATATAAGATTATGTAAAAAAATTGTATTTATTTCTTTTTTATATATCTTTATAAATTTTGGTAAGGTCTACTTATTTAAAATTTATTAAAAACATAGAACTTCCTTATTCTATCTGTAGTAGTTTATTTTCAAAATTAAATTGTGAAATATTCTACCCCGAAAGGTCACTTTACTAAAAATGATTATCGAAAGGTCAATTATCTATTCGGAGGCTAGAATAAAAATATATAAAAGAAGAAGGATAAAATTTCAGTTGAATTATAAAAATATATTAGCGGGTCGGCCTTTATATCAATTCATCTTTTCAATGCAATTAAATCCCACTACCTTCTCCTTGGAAAATGTTGGGCACATACATCTATATATATTGTTAAACATTTTAAAATTGTAAAATACGAAACAAATAAAAAAACGTTTTAAAATATTCATGTCAGACTTTAATGATGATTTCTAAATTTGAATTGAGAGTCTCTTTTCAAATTTTAAATTCAAACTGATCATGATTTCTACATTGGAATGATCAACTCTTTTAAAACAAGTTATGATTTCGATTTAAAAATTCAAAATATGATTTCAATTTCATTTTTGAAATTTCATTTTTTAAATATTTCGATTTAATTTTTTTAATTCAAATATATATATATAAAGGAGAGTTCGGAAACTTTGCTGATGTGCCCTCTTCTCATGCAATCTAAGCTTTGTGTTCACACTGCTCCATTTTGAATTTTTTCCTCTTTTAGAAACTTTTTTTAATTAAAATAAAATTATTTTAAAATACTTTTGAATTATTTTTAATTAAAAACATTATTAATTTCTTTTTGCGAAAAAATGGTGAAGCTTTTATATCAGGTCACATTTTCAATGCAATTAAATCCTACTACCTTCCTCCTTGGAAAATGTAGGGCACGTACATCTATATATATTATTAAACATTTTAAAATTGTAAAATACGAAATAAATAAAAAAAACATTTTAAAACATTCATGTCAGACTTTAATGATAATTTCTAAATTTGAATTGAGATGCTCTTTTCAAATTTCAAATTTAAACTGATCATGATTTCTACATTGGAATGATCCGCTCTTTTAAAATAAGTTATAATTTCGATTTAAAATTTCAAAATATGATGTCGATTTCGTTTTTGAAATTTCATTTTTTAAATATTTCGATTTAACTTTTTAAATTCAAATATATATATATATATATAAGAGAATTCAATGTTGGAAACTTTGCTGATGTGCCCTCTTCTCATGCAATCTGAGCTTTGTGTTCACACTGCTCCATTTTGAATTTTTTCCTCTAAAATTATTTTAAAATATTTTTGAATTAATTTTAATTAAAAACGTTATTAATTTCTTTTTGTAAAAAAATGGTGAACTTTTATATCAGTTCACATTTTCAATGCAATTAAATCCAACTACCTTCTCCTTCGAAAATGTTGGGCACATGCATCTATATGTATTGTTAAAATTTTAAAATTGTAAAATATGAAACAAATAAAAAAAATGTTTTAAAACATTCATGTCAGACTTTAATGATGATTTCTAAATTTGAATTAAGAGGCTCTTTTCAAATTTCAAATTCAAACTCATCATGATTTCTACATTGGAATGATCACCTCTTTTAAAAAAGTTATGATTTCGATTTAAAATTTCAAAATATATTTCGATTTCATTTTTGAAATTTCATTTTTAAAATATTTCGTTTTAATTTTTTAAATTCAAATATATATATATATATATATATATATATATATAAATATAAAGGAGAGTTCAATGTTGGAAACTTTGCTAATGTGTCCTCTTCTCATGCAATCTGAGCTTTGTGTTCACACTGCTTCATTTTGAATTTTTCATCTTTTAAAAACTTTTTTAATTAAAATAATATTATTTTAAAATATTTTTGAATAAATTTTTATTAAAAACGCTAATAATTTATTTTTGTGAAAAAATGGTGAAGTTTTTATATCAGTTCAACTTTTCAATGCAATTAAATCCCACTACCTTCTCCTTAGAAAATGTGTGGCACGTGCATCTATATATATATTGTTAAACATTTTAAAATTGTAAAATACGAAACAAATAAAAAAAATGTCTTAAAACATTCATGTCAGACTTTAATGATGATTTCTAAATTTGAATTTAGAGGCTCTTTTCAAATTTCAAATTCAAACTGATCATAATTTCTACATTGGAATGATCAGCTCTTTTAAAACAAGTTATGATTCCGATTTAAAATTTCAAAATATGATTTCGATTTCATTTTTTAAATTTCATTTTATAAATTTTCGATTTAATTTTTTAAATTCAAATATATATATAAAGGAGAGTTCAATGTTGAAAACCTGATGTGTCCTCTTCTCGTGTAATCTGAGCTTTGTGTTCACAACTTCTCCATTTTGAATTTTTTTCGTCTTTTAGAAGCTTTTTTAATTAAAATAAAATTATTTTAAAATATTTTTGAGTTAATTTTAATTAAAAACGTTATTAATTTTTTCTTTGTGAAAAAATGGTGAAGCTTTTATATCAGTTCACCTTTTTAATGCAATTAAATCTCACTACCTTCTCCTTAGAAAATGTTAGGCACATGCATCTATATATATTGTTAAAAATTTTAAAATTGCAAAATACAAAACAAATATTAAAAAATGTTTTAAAACATTCATGCTAGACTTTAATGATGATTTCTAAATTTGAATTGAGAGGCTCTTTTCAAATTTCAAATTCAAACTGATCATGATTTCTACATTTGGATGATCAGCTCTTTTAAAACAAGTTATGATTTCGATTTAAGATTTCAAAATATGTTTTCAATTTCGATTTCGTTTTTGAAATTTCATTTTTTAAATATTTCGATTTAATTTTTTAAATTCAAACTATAATTGTGCCAGACAATTTGGTAAATTGGAAAATGTATTTCATTTAAAAATTGAAAATTGCTTTCTTTAAATTCGAAAAAAAAAACATTGGGATCAAAGAACATCTTGGGCTGAGCAGATATCGTTAATGTGTATTGGATTAAAGCTCTTAAAGGTGGGAAAACGCTTTCTAGCAATACAGGGGAGTGCACAACAAAATATTTGTTGTAAATGAACAATTTTCAGTGCTGATGATAATCTGTTATTGTTCAAAAATAGTAAAGAATAAAGATAATGTAAACAATAGAAATAAGGAGAAAGATCCATTTATGAGTTTTTTTTTTTTTTTTACAAATTTTTGCAAATTAACTATGTTCTTATGGCAGCATATAGTGTAACTTAGTATACTT
>JAVKPL010016271.1:0-13916 GCA_032173675.1 Gastrolobium villosum | reverse complement strand
ACATCAATTCTTCTCTCTCACTTTTCATCATAATTAAATTTTTACAAAAAGGTATGCCCCAAGGCTTTTCAATTCATTTTAACACTCATACTAATCATGTAATCATATTATCAACCTATACCAATGGTCCATCATTCAATTATTCAATTACACCACAAGCCAACTCCACCAAGTTATGAACTCAACCCAAAATTTCCTAAGTTAAAAATCCAACTTTTTCACCAAAATTTATCATAGCATTTCTAGCTTACAAGCATCATTCTAAGGCATTTTCATCTAATAGCATTTTTCCATTTGAGCTCTCTATCATCACACATCTAAGATTAAAGATTCAAAGCATAATTTCTAGATCTACAAAATCAACCACAAAAGTACCACAAATATACTCACCATCTAGTGTATGAACACCACCAAGGTTCCACCAATCCAAAAGAAGATCAAAAGCTCCCAAGAACACCAAGAACCACAATGGTTCGGATCTAAGTTTGTCCATTTTCGCCCCAAGGAGATGATTTCAAGGCTTGGGAGTATCATGATAACTCATATTTTATTACACTTATTTGTTACTCTTGGTTGGTAATTTTAGGTTTTATTTGAATTAAATAAAGGTATTTTGGGTTAAATTAGAATTCTAGTTTTTAATTGGGTTTAATTGATTTTCGTCATAATTTTCCAGATTTACACTACTTTCGTATTTTGACCATATCTCACTCTACAGATGTCCGATTGACTCCGTTCTTGTTGCGTTTTGCAGATAACAGGAAGGGCTATAATTGCTATTTCACCTACTGAAGCCCAATTCGGACGGGAAGATGGTCTAAACCTGAGCTCAAGATGACGTGTTTTATGCTGGAATATTATTTTATTATTGGACTTGTAATTTAAATTAAAGCCCAATTATTTAAGTGGCCCAAAGCCAAATTAGTTTTATTTTTATTTTATATTGCATTTTAGACGAATGGGCCGGGCCGATCTGAATTAAGCCAAGCCCAAATTAGTTTTTGAACCCTAGGGGCATATGTAGGAGAGGAGGGGAGACATTTTGGATTATGTAATTTTCGATTTGGGGATCAAGACATTTTCTCTGGAGCGTTCTTCGCGTTCTTCGCGTTCTTCATCTTCTTCTTCTTCTTCTTCTTTTTCTTTTATGCAATTTAATTTGTAATCATGTTTATCCTAGCCATGCTAGGCTAAACCCCTTTTTAATCAACCTAAGGGGAAGGGATTCCATGGATCTGTTTAGAGGATCTGCGATCAATCTCTAACCAGATTTATTTCTTTACCCTAACTCAGATCAATATCGTGCGATTGTGGATATTCGATCTGAGGTTCGCGATTGCGATTATGGGTGAAGAATGATCATCAGATTTGATGATCCGATTAACCTCAATTGGAAATAAGGATTCTGATTCAATTGGGATTAATCGTGAATTTGGTAATTTTTCTAATTCTTTAACCAGATTTGTTTCTTTTCCTAACTCAGATCGATATCGTGCGATTGTGGATATTCGATCTGAGGTTCGCGATTGTGATCATGGAAAAGGGATAATCATCAGATTTGATGATCCGATTGTTCTCAATTGAAAATAAGGATTCTGATTCAATTGAGATCAACCGTGAATTTGGTAATTTTTATCCAATGAAGGACATCCATGGAACCCTAACCTTAGGTTGGTTAATTTTGAATTACGAATTTTAATCCCAATTTTATATTCTGTCTTTTAAATTATTCAAACTGAAATCAAAACCCCCCTTTTATTTTCTATTTTCAGCAACGATTTTCACCCAAACAATTTCCTTGAGAGACGACTTAGGGTTTCCACTTTACTGCAAATTTTCTGAACCCTAAATAAAAATAATTTTTAATTTGCACGAGTTCGACAGCTCGTGTCATATCACCAATGGCTTTAGAAGGTTGTTTACAATAGATTTCAACACCAAAATCAAAGGATTTGGTGAAGAAATGAGCAAATGGTGAGAAGAGAAGAAATGGTGGTTTTTGGGTCTTCAAAGGCAGGGAGAAGCACAGGAGGAAGAAAGAAAAAGAGAAGAAGAAAAAGAGGAGGGAGGCGTGGGGTCAAGTGGGTTTTGGCCCCGCGGGTCCCACACGCGATCTAACTTTCATCCCGATAAAAATTCTGATCATATATTCTTAATCTACATATTTTTCCAGTCCATGTCATATTTTTCTTTCCTCAAAATACTCATAAAAATTTCACACTTATCGGTACACTCGTACCGCGGTATCTTTCACTTAAAATTTCACTATTCATCACTTTTTCACAATTTTGCCTAGTCACTCAATTTTCCGTCCTGATTCCATTTCCAGCGTTATTTTTGTCATATTAAATCTCTAACTCCATTTTTATGCCTCGGTTTACGTTCTTGGCAAATTACCATTTTGCCCTTTGTAACAGCCCGTTGTACACCGGTATTGTTATCATTGATTATGATATTAAGCGCAGTTACAATCACAGTAATTGGATTAATTAAATTACGGGCAACTTTTTTTTTTCTTTTATCATATTCCTTTTTACAACAATAACTTTTTCCGTAATCCATTAAAACAACACTATAATTGTAAATGCAATTTGCGGAAGCATACATTTTTGCTAACATCATTCATCCTTCTTTTATTCATTTCATTTAAACTCACCATCTTACTCTCACATTTTACCAAGTTGTAGTCCTTTACGTTGTCTACGCGTGGTTTCAAACCACGTATCATTTGGAGTTCTACCCATCAAGTTAAGCCCCTTTCTTTTAGTCTAGAAAAACCGAATTTTCGAAAATTACACTGTGGTAATCGACTACCAGTGGGTGGTAATCGATTACCACCTGACAAAAATGAGGCAGTAGCTAAATTTCTCAATCCTCTGTTCTGGTAATCGATTACCAACTTTGGGTAATCGATTACCTCACATGGTAATCGATTACCAAAGGCCAGTAATCGATTACCAGTGAAGACAGTAACCAATTTTTCGTCCCCTGTTGCATGGTAATCGATTACCATGCCTTGGGTAATCGATTACTATGCAGCAAAATGACAGATTACAGCATTTTAAGCCCCAAAAAGGGTGTGTAATCCATCCCTAACCCCTTGGTACTCCACACAACACATAATCATGTCCTAATGTAGGCTCTAGGCCCTTCCATCATGCATTTTCCTTAGATTAAACATCATTTACAAAGTCCTCAAATAATGGCCATTTACATACAAATATGGACCATTTTTACAACATGAATACCAAGACTTCAAGGCTATGAATGTGGCCATGGACAAGTCCCATGCTCACTCAAAATATACAGTTATCCATGCCATGAGTAATGAAACATAAACAAGACTTAGCATATAATCATGAACACTAACAAAAGCATGGAAATAACATCATGCAATATGTTCATGACCTAAGTCTCAAAATACTAATGGTATGCTATGTGCACTCCATAACTCCTCCAAAATGTCATGCAATCCCAATGCACCGCATGCCAATCCAATGTCCACTATACGGGCTTCTTGCCCGAAGCTCCTCCCGGCTCATAGTGACCTGAAATGTGGTCCCCCAAACACGGGGTGAGATATACGGATATATCTCAGTAAACCAATGGAGCTAGAGGCTCTCTCCACTCCATGGCTCACTAAAATGTATACAAATGACATCATGTAATATGCAAGTAAAACAATATCACCATCCACCTGGAGACACCCAAGAACATCCACGCATGGATTCATGTTCAAGGACTCCATCATATAACTCCCGAGACAATCCTAGAGCTTCTCCCATGGTTGAGAAAACTCCATGGCAACCCAACCGGAACTCCTCAAGAGACCTATCCGGCGGATGTCCCACGTTTGGCTCATCCTGGAGTCGCTCCCAGAGTCGACCCCATGGCAGTCCAACTGGCACTCCGTCACGAAATGATCCAGCGGATGTCCAAACCCAACACACGTCAACTGGCCAGTGACCAAACAATTTTCACAAAATACAAGCAATATGCATACAAGCACACAATCACACCATGTCATAACCACATCATCCAACCACTACCTTCCACTAGGTGTGGTGGAGCACACTAGGGATTAAACCCAAGTTCCAAGAGTTTACCTCAATACGAGCAATCCGTTCCAAACGTATGCTCCCAATTAACTTTTCACAATCCCGTCCGTGTGAGGCACCCTACAACAATCATCAAATCCAAATTACACCAAAACTCATTTTTCATGAAATTTCCTCAAATTCGCCTAAGTTAAAAACCTATATTTTTCACCAAAAATTAACATAGCATTTCTAGCTTACAAACATGATTCTAAGGCATTTTCATCTAATAGCATTTTTCCATTTGGGCTCTCTATCATCACACATCTAAAATCAAAGGTTTGAACATAAATTTCTAGATCTATGAAATCAACCATAAAAATACCACAAATATACTCACAATGAGTTGTATGATCAACACCAAGGCTTCACTAAACCATTAGAAGATCAAAACTCCAAGAACCCAAGTGGGTCGGATCTGATTTTGCCAAAAACCCAGCCAAGGAGATGGATTCAAGGCTTCTAAGTGTTACCAATGGATCTAGAAGGTTGTTTACAATAGATTTCGACACCGGAATCAAGCGATTCGGTGAAGGAATGAAGAAATGGCAAGAATGGAGGAGAATGGCTCTTTGGTTCTTTCTTTCAACAGGGGCGCGCGAGAAATGGAGGAGAAAAGAGAGGAAAGAAGGAAGAAAAGGAGGTGGGGCCAAGTGACTTCGGTCACACGGGTCCCACTCGCGATCTAACTTTAACCCCGATAAAATTTCCGATCATAAATTCTTAATCTACATATTTTTCCAGTCCATGACATATTTTTATTTTTCCAAAATATTGATAAAAATTTTACACCTATCGGTACACCCACACCACAGTATTTTAACACTTAAAAATCACTATTCATCAATTTTTCCCAAATTTGCCTATTCACTCAATTTTCCGCCCTGATTCCATTTCCAGTATTACTTTTGTCATTTGAAATCTCTAACTCAGTATTTTTGCCTCAGAACACACGGTTGGCAAATTACCATTTTGCCCTTTTTGCCCATTTTGGCCATAATCCTTGGATTTTCACTAATCCACCAACTTTCATTTCACATTATAATATAGAATTTCACATTTAAATATATGAGGTGTTATATTCACCCCACCTTTTAGAAATTTTGTCCGCAAAATTAAATCATGCCTGCTCGCTAACTCAGGATACAGCCGGAGAATCTCGTCCTCCCGCTCCCAAGTAGCCTCCTCAGGTGTGCGGCCTTCCCACTGAATCTTCAGCATGGGAATCACTTTACTTCTCAATCGCTTTTCACTGCGATCCAATACTGCAATAGGACCAATGGGAGTCTTCAAGTTCTCCCTGATTTCAATATTATCCGGTATCACCACATGTGACTCATCCGGAACATAACGTCGCAACTGCGACACATGAAAAACATCATGTAAATTAGATAATTGCAGGGGTAAGGCAAGCTGATAGGCCACCAATCCTACTCTTTTCATAATCTGATATGGCCCAATGAACCGTGGACTCAGCTTCCTCACACCCAACGCACGGCCAACACCTGTGACCGGAGATAACCGTACAAAAACGTGGTCACCTTCCTCAAATTCCAGCGGTCTATGCTTATTGTCATAGTAACTTTTCTGCCGATTCTGTGCCTGTTTCAATTTTTTCCTGATCATTTCAATTTGCACTGTTGTTTCCTGCACAAAATCCGGACCAAATCTTTCTTTATCGCCTACCTCAGTCCAACAAGTGGGCGTACGACACCTCCTGCCATACAAAACCTCATATGGTGCCATACCCAGACTGGAATGAAAACTGTTGTTATAAGAAAATTCCACCAATGGTAAGTACTTATCCCAAGCATTACCCTGTTCCAGTGTGCAAGCTCTCAGCATATCCTCAAGTGTCTGTATGGTCCTCTCAGTCTGACCATCAGTTTGCGGGTGATAAGCAGTGCTCAGTCTAAGCTGAGTGCCAAAAGCCTGCTGCAAAGCTCCCCAAAAGCGCGAAGTAAACTTCGGGTCCCGATCACTAACAATGCTAATCGGTATCCCATGGAGTCTAACAATCTCCTTTACATACAATGTAGCCAACTTCTCTGTGGTGTAATCCACTCGTACTGGTAGAAAATGTGCAGACTTCGTAAGTCGGTCCACAATAACCCAAATCGAATCATAACTAGCTTGAGTTCGCGGCAATCCCACAACAAAATCCATTGAAATACTCTCCCATTTCCATTCTGGTATATCCAGCGACTGAAGTAATCCAGCAGGTTTCTGATGCTCTATTTTCACTTTCTGACAAACCAAGCACTTAGATACGTACTCGGCAACATCCCTTTTCATCCCAGGCCACCAGAACTTAACTTTCAAATCTTGGTACATTTTTGTGGCACCTAGGTGGATAGCATATTGACCCTTATGGGCCTCAGTCATAACTTCCTCTGCAAGTTCCTTGGGCACAACAATCCTGCCCTGATATAACAACAATCCCTGTTCATTAACAGATATGCCACTCTGGCCTTTCAAATACTTTATACTTTCATTTCTGATTTGAGTCTCTTTAATCTTCTCGTGCAGCTCGTTCTCCATCCGAGTCAACTCCATATCACACATTCTTCCTGCAAAGAAATCCGTTATTTTCATGTCACGGAATTGCTCAATGACTTCATTGTCCCACATCATCATATGAGATAAATTGACAGACTTCCTACTCAATGCATCTGCCACAACATTAGCTTTTCCCGGGTGGTATTTCAGCTCAAAATCATAATCTTTTAAAAATTCAACCCATCTACGCTGTCTCATATTCAGCTCCTTCTGATCAAACAAATATTTCAAGCTTTTATGGTCGCTAAACACAGCAAACTTCATCCCATACAGAAAGTGCCTCCAGATTTTCAAGGCAAATACAATAGCAGCCAATTCTAAGTCGTGCGTCGGATAATTTTCTTCGTGTGGCCTCAACTGCCTGGACGCATAAGCAATCACTTTTCCTTCCTGCATCAGCACGCTCCCTAAACCTTTCTTAGAAGCGTCACAGTATAATACAAACTCGCCCTCCGGATCAGGTAAAGTCAACACCGGAGCAGTGGTCAATTTCTCTTTAAGTAGCAGAAAACAGTCCTCACATTCCTGGGTCCACACAAAAGGAGTATCCTTTCGTGTCAATCGAGTCAACGGTAGAACCATTGCAGAAAATCCCTCTATAAATCGGCGATATTAGCCAGCAAGCCCCAGAAAACTTCTAATTTCAGTCACAGTCTTAGGTCGTTCCCAGTCACTTACCGCTTCAATCTTGCTTGGATCCACTGCAACACCACTTGCAGAAATAACATGGCCCAAAAATTGCACCTCAGACAACCGGAATTCACACTTAGACGGTTTAGCATACAGTTTCTTATCCTTTAACACCTGCAACACAGTCCTCAAATGGTCAACGTGCTCCTCTTTACTCTTAGAGTAGATCAAAATGTCATCAATAAAAACAATCACGAACTGGTCCAAATACGGTTTAAAAATGCGGTTCATATAGTCCATGAACACCGCAGAGGCATTAGTAAGCCCAAAAGGAATCACTTGATATTCAAAATGTCCATATCTGGATCGGAAAGCTGTTTTAGGTACATCCTCCGGTTTAATCCGAATCTGGTGATATCCGGACCGGAGATCAATCTTTGAAAATACACAGGCATCCCTCAACTGATCTAATAAATCATCAATACGCGGTAATGGGTACCGGTTCTTAATAGTCACTTTATTCAACTGTCGGTAGTCAGTGCACAATCTCATGCTACCATCCTTTTTCTTTACAAATATCACCGGTGCTCCCCACGGAGACACACTCGGCCTAATAAAATTCTTCGCAGACAGTTCTTCAATGTGTTTCTTCAACTCAGCCAACTCAAGTGGCGACATCCGGTATGGAGCCAAGGAGATCGGCCCCACACCAGGCAATAGGTCAATCGAGAATTCAATCTCTCTCTCAGGTGGGAATTCCGGTATCTCATCCGGAAATACATCCTCAAACTCATTAACAACTGGAATAGCAGAAATCTCCTCCTTTTTGTCACCTACCAATCCGCCCAACAAGACATAACCCAAATCTCCAGCCTTCAAGGCCTTCATAGTTTGACTAACAGACAAATACAAGGACGGGCAAACAGTCGGCTTCTCGTGAGATAACAACAACCTCTTTCCGCAGCAATCAATCATTGCGCAGTTCCGAGACAACCAATCCATCCCCAAAATCAAATTGACAGAGGCCAGGGGTAAGATAATTAAATCAATGGTGTAACCCCTGCCTAAATAAGTGAACTTCACATCTTCACAAATCCAAGACGATTCACTAACCTCTCCTGTAGCGGTAGTAATACGCATCGGAGGAACCATTCGTGTTACCTTTAAGTCCAACGCCTTAGCCACATAGTCCGCCACAAAAGAATGTGTAGCTCCCGAATCAAATAATACAGACAAATCAACATTAGATAGGAAAATTATACCTTTAACCAAATTCGGAGCCTTTTGAGTATGTTGCGCATTTGTAGTATAAACTCGTCCCACAGTAGGAACAGCAGCAATGGGAGTAGCAGTAGTAGTAGCTGCCGGCAAGGCCTGCAGATTCGCAGCCTGCCCCGAAGAAGATGGACAATCTCTAGCAAAGTGGCCACTCCGACCACACTTAAAACATGTCAACGGACCAGCACCACATACACCCTTGTGGTATTTCCCACACATCCCACATTTTGGGATATAAAATCTGTCCGCAGCACCACCACCACCAGTGTTTCCACCCCTCTTGAACTGACCAGGAGGCTGCCTCACATGCAACCCCCTACCTCTATTATTATTATTGAAACCTCCTCTATTTGTATTACCAGAAGGACCAGGTGTCCTCTTAACATCTTGCTCTTTTACCTTATCCGATTTTGGATACCTCCCATAAACAGTCTCGACCCTCTTGCATTGGGTCACCAAATCAGCAAAGTTTCTCACCGCAGTATTAGACATCCTCTTAGCAATCTTCTCACTCAGCCCTCTTTGAAATTTAGCTGACAAGAATTCCGGAGTAGGTAGAGTACCTCCATAGTTTGCAAATTTCACAAGCTCATTAAATTTTGCCACATAGGCATCCACAGTCATAACTCCCTGTACCAAATTATCAAATTCACCTTGCTTTGCCTCCCGAACATCGCGGGGAAAATATTCTTCATGAAACAAACCTTCGAACAAAGTCCAAGTAAGAACCTCACCCTGAATAACAAATGGGCGAGACACATTGTCCCACCACTCTTGGGCATCACCCTCCAGCATATAAACAGAATACAATAACTTCTGCGGATCTTGGCATCTCATCACCTGGAAAATCTTATCCATTCCCCTCAACCAAGCAGTGACCTCCTTTGGGTCCCTTGACCCCAGAAATGCGGGTGGCTTATGTTTCCTAAAAGATATGAGCCTACGCTCATCGTCAGCATTATCAAGCACCTGCCCAGCAGCCCCAGTGGATTGGGCAACAGATGACGGATCAGGAACATAGCTAGGGTCAGTAGTAGTATGATGACTAGCCTCACCAGTGTGGTGACTAGCCCCACTCTCCCCCTGTTGAGGAGTAACAGATGGCGTCGGTGTAGGAGTCACCGTAGCCGTGTGTGGAGGTGAATTATCCCTCCTAGGACGACCTCTATCCGCCCTCATCTCAGCCATAAAGGCCTGCATCATATCCTGATTAGTCTTCATCAGGTTTTCAGTCATATTTCTATTTGCAGCCGTTTCCGCCTGCAGAGCATTCAGTACTGCAGTGACCGGATCCGGTGGCAAAGGACCTGCACCACGTGCCCCACGGCGACCTCGTGCCCTACTCATGATATCTGTACATGTAACACAAAGGAATGAGTTGATCAGACCCACACTGAGGAATCACATATACATTAATCATAAATAGTTCACAGATAGCTATGGCACACAAGATACAACATACACAAACAATCAGAGTTCCCTAAACAAAACTGCTCTGATACCATAAAATGTAACAGCCCGTTGTACACCGGTATTGTTAACATTGATTATGATATTAAGCGCAGTTACAATCACAGTGATTGGGTTAATTAAATTACGGGCAAATTTTTCTTTTATCATATTCCTTTTCTTACATCAATACATTTTCCGTAATCAATTAAAACCACACTATAATTGTAAATGCAATTTGCGGAAGCATACATTTTTGCTAACATCATTCATCCTTCTTTTTATTCAATTCATTTAAACTCACCATCTTACTCTCACATTTTACCAAGTTGTAGTCCTTTACGTTGTCTACGCGTGGTTTCAAACCACGTATCATTTGGAGTTCTACCCATCAAGTTAAGCCCCTTTCTTTTAGTCTAGAAAAACTGAATTTTCGAAAATTACACTGTGGTAATCGATTACCAGTGGGTGGTAATCGATTACCACCTGTCAAAAATGAGGCAGTAGCCAAATTTCTCAATCCTCTGTTCTGGTAATCGATTACCAACTTTGGGTAATCGATTACCTCACATGGTAATCGATTACCAAAGGCCAGTAATCGATTACCAGTGAAGACAGTAGCCAATTTTTCGTCCCCTGTTGCATGGTAATCGATTACCATGCCTTGGGTAATCGATTACTATGCAGCAAAATGACAGATTACAGCATTTTAAGCCCCAAAAAGGGTGTGTAATCCATCCCTAACCCCTTGGTACTCCACACAACACATAATCATGTCCTAATGTAGGCTCTAGGCCCTTCCATCATGCATTTTCCTTAGATTAAACATCATTTACAAAGTCCTCAAATAATGGCCATTTACATACAAATATGGACCATTTTTACAACATGAATACCAAGACTTCAAGGCTATGAATGTGGCAATGGACAAGTCCCATGCTCACTCAAAATATACAGTTATCCATGCCATGAATAACGAAACATAAACAAGACTTAGCATATAATCATGAACACTAACAAAAGCATGGAAATAACATCATGCAATATGTTCATGACCTAAGTCTCAAAATACTAATGGTATGCTATGTGCACTCCATAACTCCTCCAAAATGTCATGCAATCCCAATGCACCGCATGCCAATCCAATGTCCACTATACGGGCTTCTTGCCCGAAGCTCCTCCCGGCTCATAGTGACCTGAAATGTGGTCCCCCAAACACGGGGTGAGATATACGGATATATCTCAGTAAACCAATGGAGCTAGAGGCTCTCTCCACTCCATGGCTCACTAAAATGTATAAATATGACATCATGTAATATGCAAGTAATACAATATCACCATCCAACTGGAGACACCCAAGAACATCCACGCATGGATTCATGTTCAAGGACTCCATCATATAACTCCCGAGACAATCCTAGAGCTTCTCCCATGGTTGAGAAAACTCCATGGCAACCCAACCGGAACTCCTCAAGAGACCTATCCGGCGGATGTCCCACGTTTGGCTCATCCTGGAGTCGCTCCCAGAGTCGACCCCATGGCAGTCCAACTGGCACTCCGTCACGAAATGATCCAGCGGATGTCCAAACCCAACACACGTCAACTGGCCAGTGACCAAACAATTTTCACAAAATACAAGCAATATGCATACAAGCACACAATCACACCATGTCATAACCACATCATCCAACCACTACCTTCCACTAGGTGTGGTGGAGCACACTAGGGATTAAACCCAAGTTCCAAGAGTTTACCTCAATACGAGCAATCCGTTCCAAACGTATGCTCCAAATCAACTTTTCACAATCCCGTCCGTGTGAGGCACCCTACAACAATCATCAAATCCAAATTACACCAAAACTCATTTTTCATGAAATTTCCTCAAATTCGCCTAAGTTAAAAAACCTATATTTTTCACCAAAAATTAACATAGCATTTCTAGCTTACAAGCATGATTCTAAGGCCTTTTCATCTAATAGCATTTTTCCATTTGGGCTCTCTATCATCACACATCTAAAATCAAAGGTTTGAACATAAATTCCTAGATCTATGAAATCAACCATAAAAATACCACAAATATACTCACAATGTGTTGTATGATCACCACCAAGGCTTCACTAAACCATTAGAAGATCAAAACTCCAAGAAAACTCCAAGAACCCAAGTGGGTCGGATCTGATTTTGCCAAAAACGCAGCCAAGGAGGTGGATTCAAGGCTTCTAAGTGTTACCAATGGCTTTGGAAGGTTGTTTACAATAGATTTCAACACCAAAATCAAGCGATTCGGTGAAGAAATGAAGAAATGGGAAGAATGGAGGAGAAATGGTGTCTTTGGCTTCTTTCTTCTCAACAGGGGCGCGCGAGAAATGGAGGAGAAAAGAGAGGAAAGAAGGAAGAAAAAAAGGAGGTGGGGCCAAGTGACTTCGGTCACACGGGTCCCACACGCGATCTAACTTTAACCCCGATAAAATTTCCGATCATAAATTCTTAATCTACATATTTTTCCAGTCCATGACATATTTTTATTTCTCCAAAATATTGATAAAAATTTCACACCTATCGGTACACTCACACCACAGTATTTTAACACTTAAAAATCACTATTCATCAATTTTTCCCAAATTTGCCTATTCACTCAATTTTCCGCCCTGATTCCATTTCCAGTATTACTTTTGTCATTTGAAATCTCTAACTCAGTATTTTTGCCTCAGAACACACGGTTGGCAAATTACCATTTTGCCCTTTTTGCCCATTTTGGCCATAACTCTTGGATTTTCACTAATCCACCAATTTTCATTTCACAATATAATATAGAAATTCACATTTAAATATATGAGGTGGACAGTAATTAGTATAAAGTATAAACTAGTAAGCCGAATGATAAAGCAATATTTTATTTTTTTAGAAAGCATATCTACAAAAGCTGAGGCTGTGCATAGGTCAGGTCGGGTCAAGTTTTTGTGTCGACTCGACCCAACTTGGTTTTTATAGGACAGGTATTTTGACCCGACCCGCTTTAATTTGATCCAAGCCAGGTCTGACTTGGTTTGGATTTTTTTTTGAACTAGTAAAGAATCGGTTCAGATCTGACTTGACTTGGTTTCTGAAGTGAATCTGATTTGGTTTCTGAAGTGGGTCAAATTCGACCTGACCCGTTTTTGACTTGGTTTCGTCACAAAATTTCGTCGAGATTTCTACGTTGCAAACGATGAAAATTTCGTCAAAAAATTATTTTTTCATCAAAATACTTTTTGTCGAAAAGCGACGAAATTTTTTCTCTAATGAAAATTTTTACAAAAATAAATTTTCTATCAAAATTTAGTTTTCGTCAAAAGTTTTGATGAAAATGATTTCCTCCATCAAATGTTTTTAAGGAAAAAAGAATTCCGTCAAAATTTTTGAAGGAATATTTTCCATTAAATTTTTTGATAGGAATGTGTTCTAATGAAAATTTTAATGAAAATTGTTTTATGGGGACTTTCGACAAAATTTAGATTCTCTAAAGAATTTTGACAGAATATTTTTCCGTCAAATTTTTTTATCGAAATATTTTTTGTCAAAAATTTTTAGGGAATTTTTTGACAGTAATATGTTGTGTTGAAAATTTTGATGGAAATTTTTTTTATCAAAAAACTTGACGAAAATATTTAGTCGTAAATTTTCGATGGAAATGTGTTTCGCTAAAAGTTTTGGCGAAATTTTTTTTGTCACAAAATTTAACGAAAATGTTTCTGTTGAAAACTTTCGCCAAAATTTGAATTCTATAAAGAATTTTGATGGAATTTTTTTCGTCAAAAAAATTTGAAGGAAATGTGTTTCGTCGAAATTTTTGATGCATATGTTTTTTTTTGAAATATTTTGAGGAAATTTAGTTTACGTAAAAAAAGTTGACAAAAAATTTTC
>JAVKPL010016270.1:0-13967 GCA_032173675.1 Gastrolobium villosum | reverse complement strand
GCATTAAGCGAGTGGGAGATATTAGGTTCATTGTGCTCTTGGAGTAAGACAATGAAATAATATAATCATTTTCTGAATTTTACAAATAAGGTATTATTTATTTTGCACACTATTTACAAACATCAAGGTCCGGATCAATTGTGGAGTATATGACCATATGGATACGTTCATGGAGGACATGATCATAGGTTCTCACAATTGATGAATAGATTCACAGCTGTTAAATAAAGTTGGACACTTTATTTAGGCTGCAATATTTTATGAAATGGTTTTGTCCGAATCATTGTAAAATATTGGTGTGAATTAACATTCACATTGAAAGGATCAAGGTGAGATTTGATTAAGGTTGTTTTTCTGTCATAAGGTATCAAATCTCCAGTTAACTATAGTTATGTAATTGCTCTTAATTCTGAGTTTATTATAAATAGGTAGTCAAATAGTCTTCATTCTTTGATTTACCAACGGGTGAGGTTCGATCTATTAACGGCCAATAACTCGGTATTTTGGGAGTGAGATTATTTGATTATCGGTATTTATGAGATAAACAACATGGAATTTGTAGGATATGTCCCCTTGATATGTTTCGGTACTTGGATATTAAAGACACTGGCCAGTGCATGTAATCCATTAGAGAAACTATCATAGTCAAGGGAATAAATAATTGATTGAGTTACAGAAAACTTGTCAATCAATTATAGACATTCTACAAAGGGGCGATGCATATTCATGTTATAAATGTCATTAATCTTGGAGTTCACGTTCGGGCTTTTAGTGGAGTAGCGCCGAATTAGATAATCTTTCAAAGATTATCAGGAGCCTTGATAAGTGACAAATGGTAGATCCCCAGGCTAGCTTGAGACAAGGGATGGGTTGTATAATCAGATGATGATGGCTTATGGGCTACATAGTCTTGGGTTTATAAACTCAAGTTTGTGTCCAAAAGAGCAAGTGGGAGATTGTTGGGTATGTATGCTCCTTTGCACTAAGCCCAATGACTTTAGTGAGAGCCCAAAGACCAAGTCTAACCCATGAAGATTAGGGTTAGTTGGATTGGGCAGGTATATATATATCATATTCTCCACTTGTGCATCCGAGGGTTTCAGAAATCAGAAACAGAGAGGCAATGTTCATCATCTGAATGGTTGCCCACACAACTCCCTAATCCCCTTGAGTCATAGTCTGGAAGATCTGCCACAGTCCAGCATCAAGGGATTTGTTCGTTCTGCGGCGCTGAGGTGAGCAGTTCGTGAAGAGGAATCACATAAGGGAAATTCTACACGAGATCTGCGCACCAAGAGGTAATCGTGAAACGAGGATGATTCGGTAAGCATACCAATGTACTAGGTCCTAAATCGCTTCCGCATAAATCCAATAGTTCCTACACTTAATCCTAATTAAATAAAGAAAATAGGAAAATTAACTAAGATATCATCGACGTCAATATAAAATATTGTGAGATATGATAATAATAATAATAATAATATTGTAAGATATTTTGTTCAAATATTATAATAGAAATCAATTGTTTTACCAGACGGAGTCAGGACATGATTGAATACCATTATTCCAAGTATATGGTAGTTTTTTTAAGTATTTAAGTAATAATTTAATTAAAAGAAAATTTAGATACAAAATAGGTTAATAAAAACACTAAAAATTTAAAACTAACCATTCATGTTGTAATAAAGAGTATCATCAAGTGCTTACCAAAAAAAAAAAGAGTATCATCAGGTCACGAGGAATTGAATCTAATAACACACGATTGAGTTTCATCCAATTTGAGGTATTTTGGTGCCGTAACTTGCAATTTCAGGAATTGTTGAGTTTTGTGTGAGATGGTGTCTCAAGATAAAGTATGGATGCCACAAGTTGTTGATTTCACTAGAATTGGAGGGAGTGAGGATATGCAAGGTACTCTAAAGAGTGTATGAGGAAATAAGAATGGGCAATATTTTTCTCATATCACTGAAGAGGAGAAAGTCTTTTACACACTCAAATTCATGGTGGGACTCACATATAAAAAATAAAGAAAATAAAAAAATTATTGCATGCAAAACAAACTCTCACTACCATGAGAAAAGAGTTCTCCTACAATATCAGAATTCTTTTTCCCTTCATAAATATGATTGTACCCAAGTCTTTGGCTTGCCTCTCTAGTTATAATGTGTGACATAACCTGCCTGTGGACTCAGCTGATCGCCTTTGTGTGGTGGTTTGGTTGATATGCTCTTTGATTGGCTCATTTGAATTTTCTTTATAGCCTTCCTTTTTTTGTGGAATGGCTCTTGGTAAGCTATATTCCTGAAGTTTAGTTGAAAATTTATTTTTATTGTTCAATCATGGGTTCGGCGATATGACATTTA
This sequence comes from Gastrolobium villosum, assembly GCA_032173675.1. NCBI lineage: Eukaryota > Viridiplantae > Streptophyta > Magnoliopsida > Fabales > Fabaceae > Gastrolobium > Gastrolobium villosum. The sequence goes on along the minus strand of JAVKPL010016270.1, from coordinate 11,604 downwards.
GAGTGTGTTTGGTTGGAGGATCTTTTTGAGATGCATAGACATTTGAGAAGTGGGAATATTGAATGCCTTTGTTGGTTAAAGAGTTTTGAAGATATGCTTACCTAAACAAAAAAGCCAGCTTAACCATTTACATTTCTATCTGATGAAAATAGCTAGCTAAACTTTCCCATTTGTCATATGGTATTTCATGTTATCTAGCTAAATCATCACAATGGGCAAGAATCATATTACAAGCCTACCCTCCCGAAAGTGAAAATATCACAGGTGCATGAAGACTTGGCCATATATAAGACCAACCAAAGCACCAGCAATAAGAGGTCCAACGTTGTACATAATGATGTCATGGATGTCACCAGTAAGAACAGGGCCAATGTGCCAATGAAGAGAGCTGGCCAGCCTATTGAGGTTGCTCCCTCCTATGTGTTTCTTGCCTGCAACCAATGCTCCTCTTACATAACTGGCCAAGTCCTCCACCCCAATGGTGATAAACTGATACTTTTATGCTTCTAAGTTGTTTTTTTATACCAGAATCAGAAGGTGATCGTTATATGGGTTTTATAACATTTCTTTTCCTTTTCAGGTGGAACCGTTGTGAATGCTTGATGATGAAGGATAAATGATGCTTGAAAAAAGATCGATATGTAAAGTGTTTGTGGTTCTTGTCGTCGTGAACTATGTTACAAATGGCAAAACAGTAGTTAGCGTAGTACGATGTGTATGAATAAATATGTAATCCAGCAGCTTCTATGTACCATAAAAATAGGGTTATTTTCGTAAAACTAACTTTTTTTCCCATCTATATTTTACCTACAACTAAACATAGATTTCATAAAAGTTACCTAATTTTCCCAGTAAAATTTTTCCTAACCAAACAACTTTTTTTTTACATTTTCCTACATATCTCATTTTCCAACCATTTCCCCTATCTATAACATTTCCCTATTATTCATAAAATTTCTCCTCAACCAAACGCCCTCGTAGTTCTGAATTGCCGAGTTATCGGCGGAATTATATGTATGCATATCTCAGATGTTGGGAGAGTGACTATTTTATCACGCTTCACCAAATTATTTACCAGACTGTCACGCGAAAAGTAAAAATTCTCGGAATTCCACGCGACATAATTCGCTACACCGTGCAGCGAATTATGTTTGCAAATAATTTGTTACACAGTGTAGCGAAATATGCCATGTCAGACTGCACAATCAGCAAAAATGACATGTGTCAAGCTGACAGTAATTCGCTACACTGTGTAACGAATTATGCGTGTTTTACTGCCAGCTTGACACGTGTCATTTTTGCTGACTGTGCAGCTTGACACGACATATTTTGCCACACTATGTAGCGAATTATTTGCAAACATAATTCACTACACAGTGTAGCGAATTATGTCGCGTGGCATTCTGAGAATTTTTACTGTTCGCGTGACAGTCTGGTAAATAATTTGGTGAAGCGTGGCAAAATGGTCACCGTTACTCACATATTTCTCATTAGTTAAGGATTGGTTTGGGTTTGATCTTGTGATAGACTATTGTCTTCATCATGACCCATGTTTTTTTTATCTAGATCAGAGTGAATATTTGTATAAAGAAAGAGCAAGGATGAGTTTAACTATGATAATATTTACTCATTCAGCTCTATTTTTAAGGATTTAACTATATGATGACCACAATGATTGTTTAATTGATGTAATAGATCAAAATTTAGTTTAAATAAAAGTGGCAGTGGCTTATGACCCCTGAAGAGAGGATTCTAGTTCAATTTATTGAACAAAATGTTTTAGTAAAAGGCCTTACCTATTTTCGGCTTGAAGGGAGATCAGATCTCAAAAAGTGTTGTATTCATTCATGGTAAAAAGGAGAAGAAGAAGAATTGTATAAAAATAGTTTTAATACTTAACTAAATATGTAAAATTTTCATTTTTCGTAATTTGAAAAGAAAATCATGCATTAAATAATGGCAAAATTGATTCTCATGTTACACGAATTTGTTTATCTCCTATCACTCTGTTCAAAAAAACGTTACTAAGCTCTTAAATAATTGACATAAAAGGTATTTCTTAACATGTGCAAGTTTGACTTTGGAACATGTCATTATCGAAAATTTTGTTCCCTGACGTAAAGGACTCTTTTATGATCTAGAAATGCAATGGTAACTTGTTTCTTATTTAAATGAAGTATTTATTAAATGATAATTTTATAGTAAATATCTTAAATTTTATAAATAGATCATAAGGTCAATCGAACATTTAATGTGTATTATATTTAGGAAAAAAGTAAGTATTAGAGAAATAAATACCAAATACCTGTCTACCAAAAAGAAAAATACCAAATACCTATTTTATTTTATTTTTATTTATATAAGTATTACTATGAAATCAATTTTTTAGTACAATCACAACTAAAGATTTCTCTTGATAATTATTTTATCATATATCTGAATTTTAATTCTTTCCCTTTAAATATTGTTTACTCCTTCATTGAATCCAACCACTAATCTCTTAGCAATTTTGTTAATTTTTTTTTTTTTTGGGTTTCATGACCCTAAATATTCCTTTGAAGCGAGTTAGATCTTCAGGAATTCTCAAGATCCATAGCGAGTTAGATTTTCAGGTATTCCCATTTCTAATTTTTTATTTTATTATTCCTTTTATTTTGTCTTTGCTAGTCTTTGTTGTATCTTCGAATCAGTGGTAAAAACGTTAACATTGTATGAGAATTAGACTTATTTAAATGGGTGAAAATATTTATAGAAAATAATAATAATAGTGGCTTATGTTCCCTCAAGAGAGGATTCAAGTCCAATCCCTTGAACATAAATTTTATGGTGAAAAGGAGATCAGATATCAAAAAAGAGTGTATTCATTCATGGTTGTAACTATCCCAAATCTTTTTGTACATGAAAAAAGCAACAAAAAAAAAAAAAGAATTCTATAAATATCATTTTAATACTTAGCTAGATATGCAAAATTTTCATTTTTCGTAATTTGAAAAAAGAAAATCCTGCATTTAATAATTGACATAAATGGCATCTCTTAACCATGCATCTGCACTCACTTTTGGAGCCTGTCATTATGGAAAGTTAGGGCTGGCAAAATGGGCTGAGCCCGTTGGGCTGGCCCGCCCCGCCCACCAAAAAGGGCGGGCTGGGTTGAGTTTTTCAACCCACCAACCCGCCAAACCCGTCCCGCCAAACCCGCCAGCCCGTCGGGCTCGGCCCGCCACGGGGCGGGCTAGCCCGCCAAGCCCGTATTTTTTTAGGTTACCCAATTGTTATGTCACTTCGTGCCCTAGATTTCTCTGCATGCAAGTAGCTTTTTCGAATTGTTGTGGACTGCTCATACAACACTTTGTTACTTGTTTTATTATTCTATTTTACCTTGATATGATTTTAATTTTTATTATTATTTCTGGATTGATGGATGCATATTTATATGTAGATTATTAAACACTGATCTTCTTGGTTTTGATAAGCACATTAGGATTTTATGCAGATTTTTATATGCTTTTATGCAAAAAAAAAAAAAAAAAGTGTTTTTATGCATAATTTAATTTTTTGTATTTTTTTATATTTTTTATATTTTTATATATTTGTTTTTATTTTAGGCGGGCTGGCCCATAGCCCGCCAACCCACTCATAAAACGGGCTGGGTTGCTCAATTCAACCCATTTTGTCAAAATGGGCCGGGGCGGGCTAGCCCATTTTAGACAGGCTAGTGACGGGCCGGGGCGGGTCGGGGCGGGCTGGCCCGTATTGCCAGCCCTATGGAAAGTCTTAGTCTTGTTCCCTGTCGTAAAGGACTCTTATGATGTTCATGAATATTGATGTAAACAAAGACATGTAACGGAATGCAAATGTAACTTGTTTATTGTTTAAATGAAGTATTTATTAAATCATAATTTTATAATAAATATTGAAAATTTTACAAGTATACAATAAAGTCAATCATACATTTAAGGTTTTTATAAGTGTTATGTTGTAGGAAAAATGATTATGTTATGTTATAGAGATTTGTTTTGCGTGCCGGAATTTTTTTTATTTTGCTTCGGGCCCCACAAAATATTGTGTGGGTAGAAAAAAAATTGTGGTTAAGTTAAATGATAGATGATAAACTCATCATTTTATCCTATATCTGAATTTTAATTCCTTTCGTTTAAATTTTGCTTCCCCTTCATTGAAACCAACTACTAATCTGCTAGCACATTAGTTCGGGACTTTGACCATTTTGTCACTGTTCATCATTTAATTTACCAAAATGCCACGCGAACAGTAAAAATTACCAAACTGCCACGCATGATAATTCGCTGCTGCATGTAGCGAATTAGGTCTGCTGATGTGTCATCTCCTCACTGGACCACGTAATTCGCTACACAGTGTATGATGTTATGGGAGAGGCGGCTGATGATCCCCCTATTGTTGGCGGTGGTGGCGATGATCCTGGTCATGCGCAGGCGGCACATGGCGATGATCCCGGTGCTGATCCAGTTGCTGGTGGTGATGGTGTTGATGCTGAGGGGATTAGGCGAAACCCCATTCGTCAGGCCAGGTTAACGTGTATGATGTCACCATTTGACCATGATACGGCTAAATGCGCGGGGTATCATGCTCGACAGCACTGATGTGTTATTTTGTTGTGTTTGTCTGTATTTAGGTTGAGTTTTTTTAATGTCGATGGACTGTTGACTCTTATTTACATATATTTTGCACTTGTGTTGGAGACTATATTTTTACACATATGATGCATTATTTATAATTACAGTTATGTTCTTATCGGCTTGACTGATTAAAATATTAAATGACGGTACTAAATATTATAACAAGGCACACATGAAGTACATCACTACAATAACATAATTATGCATATAATAAAAACTTAAACTGATTCACTGCTGTGGTTGCTGTCGCGAAGGACAATGCCGTTTATTATGCCCAACTTGCCTACAATAACTGCACCTTGTTCGAGTAATTGCGCCTTCACGAGAATCCATCTCATTGTGAATACGTGTACTTCTAGGCCTTCCCCGTTGACGTTTCATGGACACATCTGGTATAACTGTTGCACGTGCAAATGGCGGTATAAAATCCTCGTTACCAATTGGATACCATTGAGCCGAATAAATTTCACATTGATTCTTGGCACTGTATGCAGGGTCTATGTACAGTGTGGGATCGTGATGCGTCGATGTACATGCCGCAATGACATGGCTACAGGGGAACCTGAAAGCAGTGAACTCACCACACTGACATATACGGTCAGATAACGAAACCGACCATTTCTTACCTTCGCGATGAGTACGTACATTATATGACTCTTGCACTTCAAATCTTGTTCGTTGCACCTCATAAGAAGTTACGTAATGTGTCCTGGCCTTATCTTGATTGTCCACATATAGTCGCCACATGACTTTGGCGAAGCGATTACCTCTCTCAAGCTCCTCACAGGCTTCTTGTCCGTGCTCTAAAAAATATGCCACCAGTCTACTATAAGTTATACGCACAAGTGAGGCGATTGGAAGGTTTCGCGCCCCTTTTAGAACTTTATTAACACACTCTGACAGATTTATTGTCATATGACCAAATCTTCTTCCTTGTAGATCATAAGAGATGCTCCACTTCTCTTTCGGGATGCGATTAATCCATTCAGCTATTTGAGGGCTTGTTTCTTTAAACTTCTCTAAACCAGCATCAAAGTCCAAGCGCGATGTTGTATATCCTACACATTTAACACAAAAAACATTACTATTGGTGGTCCATTGTACCAATCAGACAAATTGAAAACATACCTAACTTCTTCAACTGCTTCTTCAACATGACATTCTTGAACTTGTGATTGAAATTACTTGCCACGTGGCGAAGGCAATACACATGGTATGCCTGTGGTGGAGACCATCCTAGATCAACATTGTTCACTGCAGCCAAGATTCCCGCATGCCTATCAGAAATCAGACAGATTCCGGTTTTTTGCGTAACATGTATTCGAATAAGTGCTAAGAACCACGACCAGTTGTCAGTATTTTCTGCAGACACGATAGCGAATGCAATTGGAAGAATGTAATTGTTGTCATCCACTGTTGTAGCAATCATTAGGGTCCCGCGATATTTTCCATATAGATGGGTTCCATCGATCATGATTATTGGCTTGCAATAATTGAATGCTTCACAACACTGTTTAAATGTCCAAAACACCCTTCTGAATACCTTGTGAGCTTGGTCTAGGCAGCCATTAACGAAATGGTCACGCAAATCCAGCTTATAGGCGGATCCGGGAGAAAAATGTAGCATGTAATCCAGCCACCTAGGTAAGAACGCATACGACTCATCCCAGTCACCAAATACTTTCACAATAGCCTTTTGCTTTGCCTTCCAAGCCTTCCTATACGATATATGGAATCCAAGGATAGTAGCGATCCTTTCTTGGATAAGCCCAATTTTGACACTGGGCTCCTCTCTTATCATTTTTGTTTATGCGGTCAAACAACACGGTATTAGTCAACAGCATACAAAGTCTCTATAAATTTAAAAGCAATAACTCTACGCACCTAAGATCAATGAACAAATGAGATTTGAGTCCAACTGCTTGTGATCTTGGGTAAGAGACTGACTAGCACATGTGTGTTCGTTATTCCATACGCCTATCACCCATTCGCTGCCACCTTTTTTTTGGTATGCTCTCATCCTCATTGGACAACCGGCGTTATGATCTTGACAAACCATAATCAACCTTTTCGTATCACTTTTCAGTACGACTGTTGTGCGATGATTTGTCATACAATATTGTTTAATTGCCATCTGTACATCTTGCTTGGTGTCAAAGATTTGGTCCTTATATAGCGCATCGCCGAATTGCCAGTTAGGTATTTGTGCTCCATTCATATCATCAACTTCTTGATCTGGATATTCCCAATTAACATTCGTGAAATGGCTAATTCCAGACCAAAATGGTACATTATCATTTCCTGCATAATAACAAGTCCAAAACCCCAATATTAATGTGGTTTTAATATGATATCATATTTTTTATTATTAAGCATTAATGGTTACGTACCTGCAACAGGAGGATCTTGCATTCCGACAATGCCTGGAGATGGAATTGGTTGTGCAATAGCATTAGACGGACAACAATCAAAATCACCATCGACATCCGTATCCGATGACTCGCTATCCGGAACAAGACCTTCATCACGCTCGTCCTCGGAACTATCTGTACGCCAAGATGGATCGTTCACGTTGCGGGCGGGAATTCTTTCGTCTAAAATTTCTTGAGTTGTTGGTGCAAGCGTGGGGGACGCGACCTCATCTTCCGGATTATCCATTGGCACCATGTTTATGGCGATGATGTCAGTGCATGGATTGCTCGGTTGACTGCTGGATTGTCCACCGTAATTTACTTCTGCATACAATTCAACAAATCTTGACTCGCCGTGTTCAGAAGTGCTTGCATCTACTACTAACGTTACATCTTCATCGTCGACAATTTCAACACCAACCCATTGCACGGGGTTTCCCGAGGCACATCTAGCGGTCAACCGAGCAAGAGTTTGACCACGTTGTAATCTCAACTTTTTGTATATTAACTTCTTCAGCTCGTGAAGATTGCATCTTGGACTCATGCGAAACATTTTTGCATCACCTTCAAATACTTGCCCGTTTGGCCCAAAGTATTTTCTCCCATTATAATAAACAGTAGCTATTATATCATTCCTACCATCACTCATCTTACAAAAATAAAAAAACAATGAAGATTCAAGAAATACAAAAGTAGTAAAAACTTACATAAAAGGAAACCTTTGGCAGTGGAGAATCACACCCGAAATGGAGTGATTTATACACCTGGGCATAATTCGCTACTCCCCCTAGCGAATTAGGGGGGAGATGACACTTGGCATTTTGTCATAATTCGCTATGACACATGGCGAATTTGCCACATAATTCGCTATAGGGTCTAGCGAATTACTGGGGATTTGACACGTGGCCTGCAATCGAGTTGACATGATTTGACTTCTCTGACACGTATTTCGCTACACTGTGTAGCGAAATACGTGTCCAACCGTTATGTGACACGTGTCATTAAAGTGTCTGACCCTGCAGCCTTTTGACCACGTAATTCGCTACACTGTGTAGCGAATTATGTGGACCACTGCGGGGATGACACGTGTCATTTAAGTGTATGACCATGCAGCCTTTTGACCACGTAATTCGCTACACTGTGTAGCGAAATACGTGGTCCAGTGAGGAGATGACACGTGTCATTAAAGTGTCTGACCGGCAGACCTTTTGACCACGTATTTCGCTACACTGTGTAGCGAATTACGTGGTCCAGTGAGGAGATGACACATCAGCAGACCTAATTCGCTACAGGCAGCAGCGAATTATCCTGCGTGGCAGTTTGGTAATTTTTACTGTTCGCGTGACATTTTGGTAAATTAAATGATGAACAGTGGCAAAATGGTCAAAGTCCCCATTAGTTCAGCATTTGTGACACTGTATCCAACTTGGAAGACAAATTCAGCATCATAAACTAAGGTGTAGAATCTGCCTAATTATGAGCTATTAAGCCCTAACACTCCAAAAAATTTAAAATATTATGTCTGACACTCTATGATACTTCGATATTTTCTGACACTCTAACACATTCCGCTATCTATAATATTTGGGATTTTATTACATATTATGAAAAATTGATCAATGTTTTACCAAGCTGATATAATAAAAATTAAAAATGGATACCGAATAAATCTCATTGTAATGCATAATAAGAGATTGTTAATTTGAAAATATAATAATAAATATTTACATCTTATCTTTCTTTGCAAAATTGATGGGTATTATAAGTTTATTTTTTTGTTAAATTATTTGTATTAAAATCTAATATTTTTTAGAATTAATGTATCGGATAATCGTGTCTCATATTTCGTGTCAGTGCAACATAGATCATAAGTGCATTTTAAAAAAAATTAAAAAGAGTTTAAATTTACATTTGAGAAGTGTTTGTGAAAGAGGATATGATTGCAATATCTTAATAAAACCGAAAAGAAATAGGGTTTGCTTTTTCTATCGCCAATGTTGATAATTTATTTACATTGAGCCTAAAATGACGTCTTTTTGAGGTGAAAATCAAGGTATTTTTGTAATTATAATTTATTTCAAGCTTCTAATAGTCTTTTTTATTATAATTTTTAAATTTTTCAACCCAAAATTTCGTCAAGTAAAAGAAACATTAAAACCATTGAAATATTCTGTAGCTTTTATTATAGCAGTCCATCAAAAAAATAATTTAAAACAAACTGAAAATAAATTCCATTTAGCATATCAGATTATTTGAATATGATTTACAAAAACTTGTTAAGCAGGCCAGACTATTTAGCCGAAAAGTGACATGGGCCGGTGCACAATTAATTACCGGGTCAAGTAATGAATTCGGGTGGTAACTGAAGAACCTCCGACCCATTTTGTGGCTCGTTTTTCAATTTTAGTTTCGGATTTTGTAGATAACAAAACTGTGTGAGCTTGAGGCATACCCATAAAAGAAGAAGCAAAAACCTCTTCAAAGTTTGCAACTTTTTCACAATTCAATCAAAAGAAGCTTCAAAGTTTGCTGCTTTTTTTTTTTTTTTTTTTTTTTCAATGTCTCACACGCTGCAACTCTCATTCTCTTCAAGTGTATTCAGTTCTTCAATGAAGGTGATGAAGATGAAGATGAAGAGAGTTAGACCTCACTGCCTTCAAATCCTATACTCTTCTGAGCATTCCGGGTTCAAAGATGAAGATGATGCTGATAATGGAGGGTAAATTTTTCAGGGAAAAAAAATGAATTTTTCTTTTCTTTTTTCAAAAGTCTCTTAGTTTATGAAGGATAAGGAAATTTAGATAATTTATCTGTTCTGAAAAAAAAAAAATTGATAGAGAATATAATATAAATCATTCAAAAGGCCGTCGCCTACTACTTAAGGTGTTTGGGTTGAGGTGGTTCTTTGACATGGTATCACAGAGCTTGACCGACCACGAGGTCACTTCGTGTAGCACAAGCCAGACCAATAATGAGTTTGTGCCATATTTCACGCTTCAAGCCCAAAGGACTCTTGCGTGAATGGTGTGTTAGAGAATATAATATAAATCATTAAAAAGACGGTAACCTACTACCGATTTTCGGTGAAATGGTTCCTTAACAATAATCTTTATATTTGCTTCTCCGGAAATTTTACAAGTTGATGAAGCATTTGGTTACATTGGCGCCATTTCAATCAACACAATTTAGATAATTTATCTGTTAATGACAAGAAAGAAAAATGAATTTTGAGAAATCTTTCAAGGTTTCACTTGAATTTATCAAACCAAGCTTTTGACTTCACGTGTTTCAAAACTCTTTTTTCATTTTGTTGTGTTGTTTCAGAGCTCAAGGCTTGTCGAGGGTGATATTGGTGGAGAGATATAGCAATGGTACTGCTAAGAGGTTTTTACTTAACTACACCATATTTTGGGTTCTTTACATTTTTTTTTTACTTCTGTAAATGCACATTCACGAAGGTTACTGCGTTAGCAGCATTGGTGGTGGTTGTTGTGAAGTTGGGATCATGGAATACTAATACACATTAATTATTACTTTGTTAGAAAAAGTAATAATTATATTGAAAGTTCAAGTGTTCGAAAATGAGAACTTTGCAAATATATAAGGGTAAAACTGCGTCCAAAGATTGCTTTCACTTCTCCCTCGCTAGTTGGGGTTTAATGGGAAGTAAAAGAAATGCAAACTGCTTTGTTAGATACACTCTCTGTTAGGTCCTGGAAAGACCGTATTGATATACTGTGAGGTATGTGCTCAGAGACATTGTATAATGAGTGTATACTTGGCTTATAGCCAAGGTTCCTAATCATTGCGTACAAGCAATAGGCCTAAAGCCAAGGGCTGGTGTGTGTGTGCCCAATGTTGGAGTAATAGTTAGGAGTTCAAAAGTGTGTACCTGGAATCCTTAGGTTCTTATTTATAAGGATTACCTTCGTGGGCTTGGGCCTTCTGAGGTCCACTATATTGCAGTTATGATTTTGCTCCCTTGCTATTGGAATGGTCCAGATTTTATGTATCTGACCGTTACACAGTGTTGGGAGTCATAGAATCCCTATTCTCCTCAAGCGGTTAATGTGATCTCGGATATCTGAGATATATCCGTAACACTCTCTAAATTAACTGTCAAGGAAAAGGAAATAGTCATGGCCATGTTTGCTTGTTGCTTGGAATATTCTAGCAACCACTTGAACTTTTTTAAATCGCCATTTGCACAATTACATTGATTTCGCGGTGGTTGCCTTCTCCAAACTAGGCTTTAACTATGACTTTTTTGTCTCCCTCATGAGCAGATATGTATTAGGTGATGATTCGCAGTTGCAAACCTTTCTTGTTGAAGATGAAAGGTCTACAGCAAACAGGTTCCGGGATTTGCATTCCCTTGACAAAAGAATATCATGGCTTCCAGTGATAGTCAAAGATTTTATTCTACCAGCTGGATTTCCTGGTGATTAACATAATATGTTAAACTGATTTCCTGTTATTGTTGTTGTTGTTTACCATTTTTGTCATGGATATTCAACTAAAAAGCTACTAACTCAACT